>JAJOOO010024269.1:0-11480 GCA_029582685.1 Solanum piurae
TTAATATAGTGAGAATTTTGGTTTGTTACATTGGTGCTTTCATCCATCGGACTCCAATAGCGGCTATGTTTCTACCTAGATTCTGTGGCAATGACAACCCGAAGAACTGGATTTTTCGGGCAGAGTTGTACTTCACATACCTTGGTTTCGACGATAAGGATTGGCTACCTCTTCCTTCCTTCTACCTTGATGGTGAAGCTCTTTCTTGGTTCGATTGGTTGTTTCGCAACAAGCTATTTTTCAATTGGAACCATTTCAAGGATGCATTTGCTCAGCGATTTCAACAACAAACCAACATAACTGTGTTGGGGTGTCTAGCTAATTCCTCGCAGGTTCATTCTGACTCTGTTAATTATGTCCCTATAGTTTCACAATCAGTTGTGGTGTCTCCCTTTCCTGCTTCCAGTCATTTTTCAAGGCCCTCTGCCATTGCATCTACCTGCAACGCTGAAAGCTCACAGGCAGACCAGGTGTTCGAAAAAATTCCACACTTAGCAGTGAGCTCCAACATTTATGATATGAAAGCTATTGTACATGATTTTGAACATTCTGTATCTACAGTAGCCAATGTGTACAACGATAGCTTGTGCATAGAAACCAAAGTACCTCTTGTCGTGTTACATGATACAGACATATATAATAACGACGAGGAGGAAAAATCACATGATAATGTGAAGTTGTTTGAAAAATTTCCTCCCCTGAATACACCTGATTTTTCGGTTGCTTTTGCTTGTCAAGGAATTGTGATGTCGAATGCAAGTTCGCTACTTGCTGAAATCGATTATTCATTTGTTATTGCCTTATGGCTTCGCACAATTCCCTGTTGGCATGATTGTCCAGAAGAATATTAAGGGGTACCCAAAACAGATGGACATTATGCCTTGACCTTCGCTTACGCAAATGCAATTGGGTTGATACTGGGCAGGAGTGCACTTTTTTAGGATTCTTGTTGTCTGATATATGTGCTTACAAAAACTATGACGTTCTGGATTTTTCTCTTGAAGGTGTCATCTGGTTGGCTCCGATAATGAGGCAAAAGACAGGTTCTTTAGGAGCTTTGCCACACTCTACATCTTTTGTTATTGATAAGTTTTTCTCGGAGAATGAGATTTTCATTTCGACAGGCGATATGTATTCTGTTGAAGTACTTCTTAACGCTGAACATGGAACACCTACCAGTGGATGTAATCAACTTAATTTGAGTCAATTTCCCTTTGATCCGGGTGCTAAATGTGTTACTATATCCATTCGTTTAAATGCCACAGATCTTTTCGTATGGGATCCGAGAATAAATTTCACGTTCATGGCTCTGAAGGGTTACACAGTTAACGTGGATGCACTACAAATGCAGGGCTGTTCTGGCAGGTATTGCTTAATTGCTTATTCGAACTCTATGCCTAGAGTGTGGGATCCCGGTCAATCTTTGTATGCGAATTCCTCCATTTTGCAGCCTGATTCAGCACTAGCAATTGCGCTCTCTCCAAATTTTACTCACTTTTATATTGTTGAAAGAAGTCTTTCCTTCTATCCTACAACATTGACATCAAAGGTGACTAGATTGACTCGGAGAAGAAATATTCTTGTTTTCCAGTTAGCATGGCATACTGAAAATAAGGCTCGATACGTGCTTATTTTAGAGACGTGTTCGCTCAAGGTTAATGTTTTCGCAAGTCTTGGCACGTTCCTACTTTGGAGGGATAATTCTGGCCTCGCCCCTGTTGCCAAATATCTCTGTAGTTTTTGGTCAGCTAGCATTATTCTAATCTTGTCTTACTTCCATTGTTGCACATCTGAAGGACTGGACACTACCAAACCTCTTGTCTCTAGATTAACATTCCTTGTTTTAACTCAGCTAGTTTTTTCGGTGGGTTTGGGAGAGCGAAATTGCGCTACATATTTCATTCAAGTTTTTGTGGTGTTAACCATTAGAGTGGGCATTTTTGATACTGGAGCAGGCAATGACTTGCCAACAAGAAATTCAGTGGATGCGAAAATAATTGTCCATTTGATTGTTGTTTGGGCTGCTGGAACTTGTCCTTTGTTTATTCCTTGGTACACTACTCTTCTCACGGTGAGTTTGCACAATACATTTATGGTACTGCATTCTTTGAGGAGTTGGTTCAAACAACTAACAATGATTTCAATTAAACACTATGGATTGGAAAACAAAACAGAGCATTTGTGGGTACCTCTTAGTTATGGAATTGTTATCACACTACTCTTTAATGGAATTGATGGGAAGAAGTATGTTTCACCTTATGAGAGTGATATTTTGTTATTGTTGACCAATTCTACTTGAACCTTGAGGACAAGGTTCTCATTGAGGGCGGGAGTATTGTTGTGAACAGAGTTGGATATGTAAGGGCCTATGGACTGGAATTCGTGGAGACTAATTTAGTTGGAATTATTGGGCCAAGTAAAATGTTGGAGTGTCTTATTTGGGATCCCGGCCCAATTAGTATTTGGTTAAAAGGGTAAATGAGTTGGAAAGAAGGGTTTATGCATATTGAAGAAATGTTTGTTCCCTCCTCTCCTTCTAGATTCTAAGCTTCTCATCTCCATTCCTCTTCTCTCTTTAATTACTTGTTATTTCAATATTTCATTTGTAATTCGGTAGTTTGATTATTGCAATTAGAATCTTAAGATTGTAATCGTGTTCCAATGCTCTATTAATATAGTGAGAATTTTGGTTTGTTACAGAGGGGCAAGTAACGTGATAGCTTCAAAATAAATTAGCATAATATTATTTATTGACATTTGAATCTACATGGGTAGATTTAGTTATGTGCACTATACATCATACAACAATTAACTTCATATTATAAATACATCGTATTATTGATATTTACTATACAATTTTTTAAATAAACATAAAACTAAGTAAATAACTTGTAAATAGCTTAAACATATATCTTGTAAATTATTTTTTCAGACTTGCAATTAAAACAGACTAATTGCAAGTAGCTAGCTTAAGTAGCATACAAATAACTTCTGAAAGGCCTTACAATTACTTGCTGAATGCAATAACTTTTTTTTCTTTCTATAAATGGGAAGTTAATTCAGTTTATTTATTTATGAGAAGTTGAATAATTTTTTGTCTTCCTCTATAATTGTCTTTGATATATTTACTTCATAGTAATCTTACTTTTATAACACTACATATATATAAATTTCAGACTAACTTTTTCACTTCTTTTTCCCCTTCTGATCAACTTTATAATGTTTTTGGTTAAGATTTCAGATTAATAAAATAACTTATTTTTCGAATAATTTTAGTGATAATATAATGCTGAAAATTTGGCAAAGACTTTTATTTCTATTGTCAAATTTGGTGTCTTAGAAAGTTGTTCGCTATATGTTTTTCCACTCAAGGCTACATGTGTGTCCAATGTGCAAAAATATTTTTTGAATTTTATGAGTACAATAATTTTGATGACTTTTAAAAAAATAAAAATAAAAATTGTCTTGCACTATCACTACTACTCTGTCTGATTAATTTATTTTAATTATTGTGCTTAATATAAATAACTGATTCAAAACATATATCAATTAAAAAAGAATAAAGCAACTTATTCTAGTGGTAAGCTTGGAAAATAATTATAATTCTTTCTTGTCTTTTCGAAATAACAAGTAATGTTTCAAAATAACCATTTTTAGTCAATATAATATTGTCTATTGTTTAATTAGTCAGGAACTTGTGTCCAAATTAAGAGGGTCTTCAATTTTATGTGAAATATCTTCATCGAAAATTGTGTATTATAATGTCTTTTAAAATTGTTATAAGTTTATAACACATTAAAATGTATTAATAGTCGGACATCAATCTGACGTATTATAATGTCTTTTAAGATTGTTCTATGCTATTTTAAAAAAATTTAGACTATTTTTCATAATTATCTTTCGAGACTATAAAAGATAAATTTCTAATAGTTAAAACTTTTTCACTTACATATCTATCAAGTTATAAAAATGAAAACCTTTTTATATTAAGAAGTACATTTCTAATAGTGATCTAAATTTTAATTTCCTCTATTTTTATTTTAAAAATGCAAGAAACTTTATGCCATGCGGATAATAAATTAATTAAACTCATGTGTTCTACTTATATTTTATATATAAATATTTCCACCACTTTTTGACGTTAAAATTTGGGGGCGATGGGCATGTCTTTTGTGGATGTCAACTAATTTTTAGATCAGTTGGCCAAACCAACCAAAAGTGGAAAGTGGAGTTTGGATTTATCTTATGGATCTTAATAAAATACTTCGACTACACATATTTTTTATTAAAATTTTGAAAAATAAAATCATGTGTCCACAATATTCATCTTTTAGTTGCTTAAGTAAACCATATAAAATATGTCATTTTCTCTAATTATACATTCGCCTCAATAAGCTGTAAAACCTTCCACATGTTTACTCGAGGTTGATGCATATAACTAAAGAAGATGACATATTTTATATTGTTAACTTAACTATCAAATACACAAATAAAAACACGTGAATTTTTTTTTTCAATATTTGAATCAAAAGTGTCTATTCAAAACACTTTATTAGAAATTGAGTTGTTCAATTGAAACATAACTTAATTCGAGTGTCTAAATGACACGTCTGACTATGTATTAAGTAAATTTCTACAGTGCGTGTGTGTGACCTCCAACTCCAATAGTATTAGTTTTCACATTGGTATATACAACAAGAGATTCACAACTTTCCAATTTAAGTCAAATAAAATGAACCTCAAATATTGCAACTTGCAAAATTCATTGGACTATTGGCATTTAGTGTTCACATGTCATGTCCTTTAGCTATTCATATAAGTCATCGATCTTGTTAATTAATTAGTTGACTATATATATATGTACAAACTTAACGTTGGCATTGGGGTACTTGATCAGTCTATATGAGGCTATGGTTTTTTGCCAGAAAAAGGAGCCAGCTTTATCTTGATTTTTTCATGTTTTTGGCAGTGTATGGATCCACAACATATAGAGATATTGTGTGTTATAAGTTATAACTATATGTCTCTCAAAACACTTTCACACAAAAGGTCTAGTGTATAACAATATTCACCATATTATTCATATTTGATACGAAAAGAAAACAGATGTCTGCTCAGATACCATATAGAATATATCAAACACAATTCACCAAAACAAACATCAAAACGTTTGAGCAATCAATGACTTAATTTTGATAGTCTCTGTCCCACAATCAACACAAAAATGTGGAACTTATTACAAAGTGTTATCATCATCAATAAGAAGAGTGACCAAATGACCAATTCATCTTAGGTTTACCCATGGTCCATGCATTCAATGACTTAATTTTGATAGTCTCTGTCCCATTATTAAAGACAAACAGATGTGCATTATCATTAATTGCTAATGTCGGATAAACCCTTGATGTGATACATGTTTTTCCTCCGGCACCAAAGCTTTCTACTACTGAGTGATCAATCTGCAAATAAAAGTAGGAAGTGAATTAGTGATCGATCAACAAAATAAAGTATGGGCATATACATAAATAAAGAATATGAGATAAATGGATATATTTTCTTAGAAAATAAATGAAAAAAACTTACCAAACTCCTCAAAGACAATGTCTTGTTTGTTAAATCCACATCTACATATCCAGCAAATGATGGCTTGTACATTGTCTTATCATTCTTGAGGGTTGATCTGATCATCATACAAAAGAAAAATAAATAGACAACTTGAAGTTATATAATGAGTTTAGACTTTAGACTATAATAGATTTACCAAAATTACTATTGATAATGAGTTATGTTGATTTTGAACCTCCAATAATGAACCTCATATATAGAAAGATATTAGATATATAAATGATCACTATGAGTTAAACTAAATAGAACTTGTTCAATCCTATTTTATGTCGTTAAGATGTAAGACTGGAAAAACGAACAAACCTTGATGCATCAGAGCACATGAGAACCTTATATTTATCTTGGGCCTTAAAAACTCTGAAAAATACTGGTGTATATTCTTCCAAATTTTGAGAAGCCAAAGTTAAGATCCCAAATGGCCCAAGTCCACCTTGCACCGTTGAGCCTTTAATGGCGCATACATCTTGAGCGTAAAGGTTAGCCCAATTGGGATCAAATGGCTCTGCCTTATCCAAACTTGAAAATGAGAATGTCAGTTCAACATCAGCCTGCAATTCTCATTAACTCCCTAATTTAGACTCTTTTTTTTTTTTATGCAACAAAAATGAAAAAAACAACAACAAGAAATTCAAACCTGTGCAGGTGTGATTCCTTTAACTTCAATTTTATCTCCTTTGTTTAACTTGCGGTTACTTAATTGGATCTTATTCTCTCTTAGAGTTTCTAATTCTTCGACAGGCCATTGGACTAATTGTTTTCCACTAGGATCAAGCCATAATTTGCGGGGTATAGTTTGAATTCCCGCCCATCCTTTCTTGACATCGTCATTAACAGTGTCAGATTCATTAGCCCAACCCCACATAATTCTTCGATTTTTGCTAGGATCATAAAATGATTTAGATGCGTAATAATTACCATAATCAAGTCTTAATCCCTTCCAACCATCGATAGAAGTCTTATCTGGAGTATAACTATCTTTCTTTGTATCATATTTACCAACTGTATAGTATTCAAACCTCGTAACATCAAGACTAACTTTAAGAACATGTTTAATATTTTTCTTTCTGTACGAGGCATCCAATCCATTTGTACCATGCAATAACACTGGAAAAAAATCAGGACATTCCCAATTTCCAGTACCGTCAACTGAATGTAGTGGAAGTTGGATCTTGGTCCATTTCATGAAATCTCTACTTTTATACAATAATGCCAATCCTTCTTTTTCCCACACACTCCCTATCACGGTTCTCCAATAACCATCCTGACCCAACCAACCTGTGGTTGGGTCACGGAATTGGGTCTTGTTAATGCTAACGTCAGCAACAATTAATGGATTGTTATCGGGCTTGATCCATTTACGAAGAAATGGATCGGATAAGTTTGCTGGGATTGCATAGTTTTGGACTTGGGTATTTTTGGCATCTACGATTCCGGTGTAGAGGATAATGGGCTTGTTGTTGGGTAAGATTGTGGCTGACCCGGACCATGTACCATATTTGTCGAATACTTTGGATGGATAGATTCCGGGCTCAAGTGGGATCCAATTAATCAAGTCCGTTGAAACTGAATGGGCCCAAATAATATTTCCCCATACTGATCCATATGGATTGTATTGGTAGAATAGGTGATAGACACCATTATAGTACATTGGGGCTGTTTGGTATAAAAGATTATATTAGAAAAAAAAGAAGGTTAATTATAAATTAAAAGATAATTAAATTTAACAAAATTACTAAAAGGGGGAAATTTTCTAACTCACCATTGGGATCTGTGTTCGTTTGAAGCATCCGATGGTGACCATGCAGGCAAATAAAATATTGATTAGCAAATATATAACTTAATGAAGTTATGATAAGATATGTATGTTTACAAATTAAATGAAATTTAGTTTAATCAAATCTCAAAGGAAACAAATATGAAGTAAACAAGATGGCTATATATGATCTTCCGGAACAAAGAAATTATGAAGTCATTTTGTTTCAATTTATGTGAAGTTGTTTGATTAGATGCTAGTACGAATGTTTAAGAAAAAACAAAGATTATTTAAAACTTGCATAGAGGAGATTTCCCAGTCACTTAGCAAATCCCAACCCTAGTCAGAGGGAAACAAGTTAGAGATTTGAAATTTATGAGTTTTGAACTTATCACTTAATCCATAGCTCGTTCTGATATTTAGGAGTTTTGAAATTTTGTCGTTTGACTTGACATGGAGTTTAAGAAAATAACGTAAACTTTTGAATTTTGTGGTCTTTAATATATGTAGATGTACTAAAATATTTTTCAATCTCGTGGTCTTAAACAGGTTATGTAAAAAGGAAAAAAACATTTTCTTAAAAATGAATTAAGACCAAGTGTAAAACAAATAAATTGAAATGAAGGAAATATATAGTGGGTAGCAACATATAGCTCAAGATGATCAATTGAACACCCTTATATATAAGTCAAAATTAATTTTTCATATATATATATATATATATATTAAATCTTGGACACCCGAAATTTTTGACTTCACCTTAGGAATACATTATAATCAATTGCATTACTACATACACAAGTTGGCCCTGCCTAAACAGTTGTCTCTATAAAATCCAACCCACATGTGATGAGATGTATAATAAATACTACAGTATATATTAATTAGTATGTACATGTTCAGAACAGTATACATTATATTTACGTGAATGCTACTTACTAGAGTTGCTTGCCACAATGTGGTGGTTCAAAAACAAGTGAAGTATATTTATTTCCAGCAGTTTAATATTTCTTATTTAAATATTTTCTTCTTCTATAAAATAAAAATAAAACATACACAGACAAAAACAAATCATTGACAAACCTATAACACCAAAAGTACTTCCAAAAAAGGTATGAATATCACGTAGTTTCATCTTTTTCCTTCCTTCAAGAGAGTTGAGACATACGATAAAATTTGAATTCGTACATTACAATATCCATTTTTAAGATTGGCGTTTTCAACATATTTTTTTTCATTCTTAACAAGTCGAATTTGAAATCACTGATTAAGTGTGGATAAATCTCAACCATCCACAACCACATAAGTTTTTTTTACATACTTAGTTTCGTTAACTCGAAAGCTGTACAACAACAATAACATATCTAGTGAAATTTCACTAAAACGAATCTGGAGAGGTTAAAACGTACACAGATCTTACCATTACCTCGAGGAGGTAGAGAGACTATTTTCGATAGACATTAACTCAAAAGCCATCAGAGTAAGAAATTAAAATAACTGAATATTAATATTTCCAGTCAACAACCAATAATAACTGAATAAACAAAATCTATTTATTCAGAAACACAGCAAAAAGATAAAAATCATGAGGTCATAATTATAGAATGCAATGATCTTATCTTATCTCACATACATATATATATGCACCACAAAATTATAACCTGTTCTTACATGTTAATTGAAGTATACTATTGTACTAATAACACAAAAAAATAATTATTATATTATCGAAATGTATAACTTAAATCGTACAATAATATTTATATAATAAAGGTATGAAAAAATGTACGTACCATTGATCCAGTTTTTAGGAGGTTGAAAATGATAACCAGTTCTATGAACATTTTTCACATCAACCGTGCTTGTAGATTGCAACCCTGGAAAAACTTTGTGTGAAGCATTAACGCCATTGTTGAAAGATAAAATTATGGAGAAATATAACAAAAAAATTGGCAAAGAAAAAAGAGAAGACTTTTTTAAACAATCCATTTCTTTTGGGTTTTGTTTGAGATGTTCTTTATTTGTGAGGGGGAAAAGGGTATTTATATAAATTATTTAGAGAGAGAAACAACAACTATTAAAAAATTATTTGATTTAAATCGGATTTCTACGAGATAAGACATCCCATTAGAGTTGATTCGAAGGTTACGTTAAATCCTAATTCACGCCTATATAAAATGATATATATATATATAATATATTCTTTTGAAAAGTACATTATTAATGCCCCTAAAATCACAAAATACACGTAAATATACTCACAACATTATTATAATTTATTTCTACGAAATTTTATTGCAAACACTGTCATTATAGATAATTCACTGCATGGTCTCTTAATTTCTTCCTTCCTCCTCACTCCGTTTTTCTTTTCTTTTTTTGTGCATTATTGATGGTGTAACTTATCATTTGTATAATAAAATATATAGCATTTGTTAATTGATAAAAATATATATTTTTTTATATAATATCTAAATAATACAATGCACGTTTCAGCAATAATACAATATATATCTTGCAATTTTTTTAAAGAACCATTCCAAGATTTTGTCAGAAACTTCTTATTTTTGTTTGATTTTATCAGAAACTAAAATTAAAAAACAAAAATGCAGATCATTTATAATTGTTCAACACATGTCAAACTATATTAATAGTATAAAAAAATTATATGCTCAATAATGTATATAATTTAAATCTAAAAAAAAAAAAGTTTCAAGGAAATGCCATTTTAAAATATTTACTGAATCTTCTATAAAATTTCTTTTGCCACCCGTCTTTGTCATTCACTATTAAGTTCAATTTTTGTACATTGATCGTGTAAAAAATTAATTATATAATTTAATCACTTAATTTTATTTTTTTTATAAATAACTCTATTTAATAATTTCAAAAAGATATTTATATAATCGCATCACACAAATAAATAAAAAATGCACGTTGTAAACTTGTAGCAGTACTACTATTTCTTGCATTCATTTGTCCATTATTGAGGATGGTTTGGTCAGAAATTAATTACCTCTATTATTATTTTTTATTTTTGATTAAATTTAACTCTAGTTTCTTCTATTTTTATTTTCATTCGGTGTTTGAAGTCCTCATTGAAATCCTAAATAAATCTGGATTACGCATTGTAGGCAGTGGCGGACCCAGGGTTTTCGTTCAGAGGGTTCAAAAAATAAAAGTATAAACGTGTCAATAAGCCAACAAAATAAAATTTCAAGAAAGTAGTAGTATATAGTTTATAGGTACAATTTTTAGGAATGGGAATATGGGACCTTTGAATTTTTTGGGTTTAACACCACATTTTATTAAAAAAAAAAACAAAAAAAAACATGAAAATCGGAACTGGAACAAAAAAAAAAAAAGAAACTAAAAGGAAAAAACTAAAAAAAAAAACGCTAACCCAGGGATTCAGTCCCTGGACGTCAGGCTTGATTTTGAAGGGAGCTGCCGCTGGGCTATCTCCTTCACCTTGTCATTGAGGGGGTTCAAAATATATATATCCACATAAATCCAAAAAATTAATCTTATATATACATTGTAAATTTTTTTCGAGGACAACACGTGGGTTCGCCCCTGATTGTAGGACCCATTTAGAGATGACACTCCTGATAGAATTTTCCCTCACACCCAAACCTTGAACCTGTGATATCTAATTAAGGACGAAACAGTCCCACGCACTACGATTCATGTTGGTTAATTTGTTCTACCTTAAATGGCGGCCTCAATTATTTTTAGGGCAAACTACAAAAATCCCACTAGTTTAGGTCCTAATTACTAGATTCTCCATAGTTTCAAATAGTACTTCCTCTACCATATTTTATGCTTAAGATACATGAGTTTGAATCTGCGAGATACATGTATCTGTCGAATTTCAAAATCAAGATACATATTTTATTTGTTTAAATTAATTGGTTGTAACTGATTTCCTTAATTAGAGGAGTAATTAATGATTTTTAGAATACATGAACAATTAATTCTAGAAATTAAATTAATCAAATCTATTAATATAGGGTGGAAATCAAGGAGTGTATTTATGTTTAATTAACTTCATTTATTATTCTTTGAAATAATAATTTCATTAATATTATTATTAATAAAA
>JAJOOO010024273.1:0-11322 GCA_029582685.1 Solanum piurae
TCAAATTTATTTAACAGCTTGTTTGTTAAACCCACATTACAAAGATGAAGGTGCATCACGAATGGTTGATAAAATATATTTTAATTTGGGTATTGAAGATGATGAAACACCTAGTTGTCAAGAAGTTAAAGATAGTACAAAAATTGAAGCTAGAAAATTGTATGACTTGTATAATTCTAATAGAATGAATGTAGTACGTAATGAAGAACCTCAAAGTTCTTGGAGTAGATATAATGAAGATGATATTGATGATATGATAGATTGTTAACTTGAACTTTCTCATAATGATAGAAATGATTTTGATGCATCTATTAATCAAAATACAGAGCCTACTACTGATCTTCTAGAATGGTGGAGCAATCGCGACAAGGGATTTCCAAAACATCAACCGGTTGCTCGAGATGTGTTATCTATTCAAGCATCTTCAGTTGCTTTGGAAGACGCTTTTAGTGCAACAATATTTCAAATTGGAGAGCATAGATATTCATTAGCAGCAAATAGCTTGGAGATATCGGTACTATTTAGAGATTGGATTAATGGCGAGAGAAGGAGTTATGGTCATCCAGCTTTACCGACCAAATTTGAAAATGATGTTGATGAAATAATGCAAGATTTTAGTGACGACGGCATCGATGCATTGGAAGAACTATCTAATCAACCAATTCCAGATCATGTTACAAGAGAAATGTTAAATGATTTAAGAAAAGATTTCCTTGGTACCATGAACTATTAAACTTAAATGTCTATTAGTATGAGTATGATCATTCGAGGTCTAATTCAAACAGAACCGTTCCTAGAAGGTGGCTGTGTAGATTTGATCTTTTAATACTCTACTAATATTTTGTAACTCAAATTGTACTATTTAATTAATATTAATAAAGCTATAGGCTATTTGCCTTAATTTTTTTATTATTGTCTTCAACTTTTATAACTTATAAAGTTTGAAATTTATACTTTTAAACTTTTAAAATTTGAAATTTAAACTTTTATAACTTTTAAAGTTTGAAATTTAAATTTTTAAACTTTTAAAGTTTGAAAATTTCAAATTTCTACTTTAAAAGTTTGAAATTTAAATTTTAAAACTTTTAAAGTGAACTAAACTTTATACTTTTAAAGTTTAAAATTTAAATTTTTAAACTTTTAAAGTGTGAAATTTAAACTTTTATAGTTTTAAAGTTTGAAATTTAAATATTCAAACTTTTAAAGTGTGAAATTTAAACTTTTATACTTTTAAAATTTAAAAGTTTGTATTTTAAACTTTAAAAGTTTAAAAGTATAATTTTTTAACTTTAAAATTATAAAAGTTTTAATATTATTTGATTAATGTTCTCAATTTTTTAATTTTCAGAAGTAATCTTTTTTTTTTGAAAATATAGCTCTTGGGACCCGGTTTCCGGTCCGGTCCCGTTCCGGTACTAGTCGGGACGGATACATGTATATTTTTCCGGAACTACCGGTTTCGGTCCATCCCAGTTTTGGTACGGTTCCTCCCCGTGGTACCCAATTCCGGTTCATTCCCGTCCGGTAGTCCTGCTACCGATCCTGTTGCCAGCCATAGCGGTGAGTATGGGTAGTTTATTGTAACATCTCGCAACTAGAAAGAACTAGAAAGAAGTTTAAAATCTGGAAATAGTTTTTTTGGAAAGTATAAGGAAATCTGGAAAATTGTGAGTAAGTTAAAGTTGAGTTTTTGGTCAACTTCAGATGGCCATAACTACTAGCTCATGAGAAGTTAGATGTAGTTCCAGATATGGTTGGGAAGATCTTGTAATGATCTTTCCAACGCCTCCAAGTTTGCGTGATTCTGAGTTCGCATGAGCAAGTTATGCCCTTTGGAGGTTGGGCTTTTGGATTAAGGAAATGTCCAATCCGAAAACATAAGGGGTATTTTAGTCTTTTCACTGCCCTATTATTTTAATCCAATTTTAGGAGTTTAATATGGGTCAATTCAGAACTTAGTCAGTTTTAGAACTTGGGATTTCACGCTAGGGCTAAGGAGAAAGAAGAAGGAGAAAAGGAAAAATTCATCAAGATCGATCAAAGAAGTTGGTGTTTCGCCAAGGATTTACTTCTACCAGGTATGTAAGGCTCTCATAACGTTAAGATCGTTCTCCCACGTGCCAAGCATATTTATTTCAGTTTGGATTCGTCCTAAAAGCATTTCAATACTGATAATCTTGATATCTACTCTTGAATTCATATATTGTTTTTGAATTTGACTGAGTTGGGAAGTTTCTAAGTTCGTTACGTCGCATGATAGGGTCGTATCGAATTAGATTCTTAGGTACATTGCTGGGTATCTGTATCTAAAAGTGATTTAAGGAAAATAATTGAGTTTGGGCGGATTTGGGTAAGAAAAACGAAGACAAAAATTTCGTTGGGCGAAATTAAGCGGTAGCCGCGCGTCGCGCGCCTAGTGCCCAAATTTGAACAGTTCAGCTTCGCGTCGCGGAGCTGACATGAGGTGTTTTGCCTCAAAAGAGATTTTTGGAACCAAAATTAAATTATGCCTCCGCGTCGCGAACCCACCTTCAAATGTTGATTTTTCGGTCTTTTCTCATGTTTAACTATCTAGAATCATTCCTAAACATCATGAGATCTTTCCAGTAAAAAATCTTAATTCTTGAATCCATACTTCAATTCAAGGATCAGTTAAGGGAAGTCAAGAGTCAAGTTCAGATCAGTGCTTAAAGTTTTTCAAAGGCCTTTCACAAATGTTTTAACTTTGTTTAAAGACTTAAGTTTCCAGTTCATTAAAGAAGTAAAGTTGACGATCTTCTATTCATAGAAGTATATGGGTACTATGTATTCTCAAAGAGATTTAAAAATGTTTTCACATTTTAATAAGAACGGAAATTGAGTTTTCCAAAGAGCTTTCGATCTAGTTTTCAGAAAAGGGTAATAACTTTCTAAATGAAGCAAGAAGGGGAAACTGAGATTTCCAAGGTAGTCTTTGAGCTAAGTTTTTGAGCACTAATCTCAAATCACAGAAGAAGTATGTTTTTAAAACATAAAGAGCTGGTATATTTTTGGGAGTAGTATTGAGCATCGATATGGGGGAGAGTTCAGATAACTCACATCCCCCATAAACCATGTAGCCACCATGGGTAGAACAGGGTCATACTTTTAGATGAACCCTTTTCACAATAGACTAGTGGATCCACTTAGTAGTTAAGATCCTATACCTTTGGCCGGGTATAAGACGCGCTGGCAGCTTGAGGTAGATCGATGTATCATCACAATAGCGCTTATGTGATGGTTGTCGGTTAGAGAAACTCCCATAGAAGTTATTGTATTTTTATATACATCAGTTTATTGTATTTTTACATACATCTCAGAGTTATATGTATCTTTGCATACACACAGAGTTGACATCATGTTCTTAAACTTTTCTTTATATTGCACTTGTTTTAAACTGCATATATTGAAATGACTTCAGTTAAGTATTCATGATTTGTGAAGAGCCCAGGTAAGTGTTTCTTTCAGATTCCCTTCCAAGCCAATGTTGTTTTAGCATTCCAACTCGCATACTCGTACATTCAATGTACTGATGCCAGTTGGACTGGATCGTCTTATGATGTAGACACAGGTAACTAGGATCGGCATTCCGATGCCTCGTTGATCCAGTTGAGCAGCGTAGAGTCAGTGGTGAGCCTCCTTGCATTCTGGAGGACTCTTTTATTTGCTTTCAGTCTTTCATTTATTAGGATGTTGTGGGTTTTGTCCCAACATCCATCTCAGTATTTTAGAGGCTTCATAGACAGTCGGATAGTTATTAGTGAATATGTCTTTCTTTATCCTTCAGATGTTGTTTAATTACTTAAGTGCCATTTTGGCTAGTTTATTATCATTTAAGTTGTTTTATGATCTTATACTGTGTTGAGTTAAGTCTTTCGCTGAGTTTAGTAGCCATGCCAAGGGTTCTCTTGGGGCCAACAATTGGCTCCGTGTGTCGGCCACGTCCAGGGTGTAGACTCGGGGCATGAGATTTAGCTTGCTTGAATGTATCCACACGACCTTTGCCTAAGGAAATTCAGAAATTAGAGTCTAAGTTCATACAGTTGGGCATCTCAGAAAGAGGTGGGGTGTTAACTAGTATTGAAGTAAGGTCCACATTCATTGAGGAGATCAAGGCCAAACTATTTGAGGATGAGAATTTGGAGGAACTTAGAAAGAAGACTATGATTGGTAAGGCACAAGAGACCACTCTTGATTCGGATGGTGTACTCAATTTTAAAGGAAGGATTTGTGTTCCTCGAGTTGATGACTTGATTCAGAAATTATTGGCAGAGTCTCATGGTTCAC
This sequence comes from Solanum piurae, assembly GCA_029582685.1. Taxonomy (NCBI): domain Eukaryota; kingdom Viridiplantae; phylum Streptophyta; class Magnoliopsida; order Solanales; family Solanaceae; genus Solanum; species Solanum piurae. Next base: position 4,306 of record JAJOOO010024273.1, read on the forward strand.
AATATTCTATTCATCCGGGTGTGACCAAGATGTAGAGAGATATGAAGCGAATTTATTGGTGGTCGGGCATGAAGAAGGACATAGCAGAGTTTGTGGCTAAGTGTCAACAAGTGGAAGTATGAACATCAAAGGCCTGCAGGTTTGTTTCAAAGAATGCCAATTCCAGATTGGAAGTGGGAGAGGATAGCCATGAATTTTGTGGTTGGCCTTCCCAAGACTTTGGGGAAGTTTGATTCTATTAAGGTAGTGGTTGATAGATTGACTAAGTCAGGCCATTTTATTCCGGTAAGAATAGATTATAATGTTGAACAATTGGCTAAAGTTTATGTGAAAGAGATAGTGAGGTTGGATGGAGGGGCCCTCTCTATCATCTCAGACCGTGGTACCCAATTCACATCCAAGTTTTGGAGGAAATTACATGACGAATTGGGCACACAAATCACTTTTAGTATCGTTTTTCATCCACAGACAGATTGATAGTCAGAGAGGACTATTCAAGTGGTAGAAGACATGTTGAGGCCATGTGTGATTGATTTTGGAGGGCATTGGGATAAATTATTACCTTTGTGTTAATTCTCTTATAATAATAGTTATTACTCTAGCATAGATATGGCACCATTTGAGGCATTATATGGGAGGGGATGTAAATCACCCATAGGATGATTTGAGGCTGGAGATGTGAAACCTTTGGAGTTGATTTAGTGAAGGATGCTCAAGATAAGGTGAGGAGTATTCAAGCTAAACTATTAGCAGCCCAGAGTAGACAGAAGAAGTATGCGGATCATAAGGTAACATATAGACTTTTCAGACTGGTGAGAATGTTCTTCTTAAGGTATCACCCATGAAAGGGGTGATGGGATTTGGTAAGAAAGGTAAGCTAAGTCCTAGATACATTGGTCCATTTGAGATTCTTGAGTGTGTGGGACCGATAGCGTATAGATTGGCTTTACCTCCTAATTTATCGGGAGTTCATCCGGTATTTCATGTGTCCATGTTGAAGACATATCATGGTGATGAGGATTATATAATAAAGTGGGATTCAATCGTGTTAGACAAGGATCTCCAATATGAGGAGGAACCGATTGCAATCCTTGATCGTGATATGCGTAAGCTGAGGACCAAAGAGATTAAGTCCGTGAAAGTTCAATGGAAGCATCGTCCAGTTGAGGAAGCTACTTGGGAAACCGAGAGGGACATGCGATACAAGTATCCCCAATTGTTCGTCGATTTAGATACTACTTTATTCCTTCCTTCCTTAGCCTAATTTCCTAAGTTTTGTCACTCAGGGACGAGTGATGGGTAAATTGGTATCTATTGTAACGACATGTTCTCTCCAATATAGAAAAGCTAATGGGGAGAAATTTGGAACAGGAATTTTTTTTTGTAGTATTTGGATTTTCCCAACCTAGTCCAGATTTGGACGAAATCAGATTCTTTAAGCTGTAGGGAAATTTGGTAACAATCGGGTGAGTTAATTATGATTTTGATTACATGAGTAGTTAGATACCTCGTTAACGAATCCGTATGACTTTACGGAATTGAATTGAGCGAGTAGAACTCCTGGAATCGATCTTAGCGTGAAGGTTATTTTTTGAACATCATTGGTTAGAGGTGTGTTATGAAATAGGGGTCTTGAAATTATTAAAATAGCTCACTATTTTGTGCAAGCCGCTTTGGTGCTGGTTTTTGTCGCTCTTGCGGGGCCGCTATAACGGGGTGAGGACCGCTATGGCAGGTTAGACACGACCTAAAATCGTAAATAAACCTCTAAACGACTTTATTCTGCACTTTTCGATTTTTAGAGCTAAGGAATGAACCCCATGCGACTCTTAACAGTTTTCCACCATTCTTGAGGCTAAAGGTAAGGTTTTTACTCCCTGAATCCATTTTTTGATCCGTAGAACGTAATAGAATGGGTAATTATCGATGGGGGAAGGTTTTGATCTAGAATCTATGGTGGAGACAACCCTAATTTGGATACTGGGGATCATGGGTATAATCTAGGATTATTAGAATTGTTAGTAATTCAGGTAATTAGTGATTGTTTATTGATTTCCGTATTGTATTGATTGTTTGTAGATCAAGAACAAGCGAAACAAATTCGGAAAGGAAGGATCAAGTTTGTTAGGGTTTCAAGCTTGTTTCGAGGTAGGTGATGGTTGTGATTCTATGATTGTGTGATGTATGTTTGTTCTTGCCTCATTATGATACATGTATGTATATAAATGTTGCATTATTGATCACACTTGTTGTAAATGAGATGGATGAATTATGATTATTATGAAATCATGACTTAAAGGTATGATCTTGAGAATATACTTGTGATTGTGATTGTGGTGTGTTGAATGGATCGGTTGCCACGTTCTGGCATAACTAACTTTGATCGGTTGCCACGTTCCGACATAATTATGGGATCGGTTGCCATATTCCGGCATAAACATTGGATCAGGTACCACGTTCTGGTATGCTAACTGTTTGGGTTTGGGTTCCATGAGAGGACCAATGATTTGACATAATTGTGTAGCTTGAGAAATGTGAAATGCATTGTTGTTCTTAATGTAGATAATATTGTATATGTTCGATATATGCATGTGATTATATTGGTGTATGACTTATGTATATTGCACTTAGTGGGATAGCCGTGTGATCCTACCAGTACACTATGGTTGTGTACTGATACTACAGTTGCTCTATCTTTATTGATATAGGGCATCTTCAGGCGGCTATTGACAGACCTTGTCTAGAAGACCAGTGATCGTTCGAATTCAAGGGTGAGCCACTTCTTCCGGGCAACCATGAATTCTCCTTTCGTTTATGTCCACATTTCGGACTTAGACTTTTCTAGTAGTTGATTAGTTCATTAGTTTGGGGTTGTATCCCTTCTTGTTTAGTCTTGTTGAACTTTAGATGTTTTGGTACATTGACTTTTAGGATTTAAGCATTACTTCCGCAATGTTATTTTATTATTGTTAGACTTTGGTTAGAGTTTATGGGAACTCTATTTCTTTCCTTAGTATTTTTCCTCCTTTTGTATACTTAAATGCCTTAGTTTTAGATTAGTTGCTTGGTTTGGATTGTAGTAATGGTTCTCCCACCAGAGGGTTAGTGTGGGTGCCAATCAGGATGGTCTGTGTCGTGACAACTAGATATTTTCATAAGACAACAACTATAGCATAGGGTATGCATAAGAAAAAAGGATAAGACTACAATTCTACAAAGATAAGGTAGACACTTAAAGAAATGAAATATTTTTCACCAAAGATGATGTTGTTCATATGTTAAACTTAAATTATGCTACTGATTTTTTTTAATAAATATATATATATATAAAATAAAGTATTGGTTAAGCTAAATATTTGACATACACCCAAATCTCTATTTAGCCATCATTTGTTATAACAACAAAGTACCCCCTTTTTTTGTAAAATTACCTCTCTAGGATAGTCTTGCTCAAATATTAGTTGAGTACTTATATTTTGTAAACGATAGATTACGTAAAAGATAAAATATCGAAATATTTATAGTAATTCTTATTAGTGTCATGCACATACTAAATTTAAAGTATGAATATTTAAGAGAAAAATTGTACTTAAACGGTGTCCATCATTTATGTTCATAACCTCAAGAGTAAAGACTACTGGTGACATTTTTTTATTGATTTTTTATTTTATTTTGTTGGTTAGATTTGCTTACAAAACTGAGAAAAGTAAAAATAATACTTCTAAAGAAATGTCAATTTTCCCCATATTTAACTTTAAATGTATTTTGAAATCCTTCAATGATATCTAGTCGTTTTGATCTCAAAATACAAGTAACTCTATGATAATCTGTATTAATCATTTAAAAGCATTTGTCATGGGTTCTTTCAAATATAATTATTTAGTATAAACTTTAATTTAGCAATATTAATTCTATTTTACAACGTTGTATACTATATATATGATACACACGTGCAATGCACGTGCCGTGAAACTAGTTATTTTGAGAAAAGTAAAAGATTTTTCAGAAACATTAAGTACATAGAAGTTATCTCTTAAAGAGGCCTTTTTGAGTAATTATCGTAATGCAAAGAAAGTATTTTCTTACATTGAGCAAAGAGAAACCTTGATTTCTAAATGAGCAATGAGTTCAAAGATTGTTTAGAGCATTTACCTCTTTTAAGAGGTAGTTTGAGCAATTATCTCAAACTAGAGAAAGGGTATGTTTAATAAATTTGCGCATGACTAATATATATATATATATATATATTATTTGGAGTAGGAATTAGCACTGATATGGGGATGAGTTTAGACAACTCAAAATCCTCATAAACCATGTCTTGCCAACAATGAGTACAAGATCATACTTTTTCGATGAATCCTTATTTCTAAGTGGATCCACTTAGTTTTGAGGTTCTATACCCCGCCACGTTATAGGATAGTTCTAGCACTGTGGGCGAGATGATGTATCATCACGTAGCTCATAGTGATGATTGTCGGTTAAAAAACCTCTAAATAGTGTTAAAGTGTATTTTGATATATCACTTATAATGTTGAGTTCAGAGATGAGTAAGTATTTTATAAAACTCTAACTGATTTAACTACTTTATTTCTTTACATTCAACTTGATTATATTGTTATCTATTACAGTCCTTTCATTAAGTTATTTCGCCTTGGCTATATTACATATTCATACATTCAAATGTATTGATTTCATTTGACCTGCATGTTATTATGATGTAGATACATGTGTTCAGGGTCATCAATGGGAGCTCCGCTGAGATCACTCTACACTCTAAACAGTTTGGTGAGCCTCGTTGTATTCCAAAGAACATCACATATACTTTCAATTTATTTCTTTTAAGGCATCGCGGATCTTGTACGGACACCTATCTTAAACATTAGAGGCATCATAGATAGAAAGAGTCGAGGAGTCTCTCGATACTTTCTTTCCTTTAAAGATGTTTTGTGAACTATTATAATTATTGCAATCAATTCTTTCAGACATGGGAGTTGAGTTTTATTTAGAAATAAAATTCTGCGTTAAACCTATTATTGCTCGAGTAAATTTTCCGCTAAGTAGTCAGTCAGACCAAGGACTCGCTTGGGGATCAGAAATAGTTCTCGAGTGTCGGCAACATCTAGGGTGTAGGCTCGGGGTCTAACATAACTATCCAGGAACATGGGCCCTTTTTTAAAAAATAAATAATTTATATACATATGAAATTAGAAAAGAGTTGGACTTATTTTAATTTGATATATAGTAATAATTAATCTAATTTTGTACTTTTTAGTTTGTGGTGTACTTTATTTTTTATTTGTTGGTGTCAATTACTGTACTCCTCTCTTAGTTATGCATATAGGTCAAGATGACTGAATCAAGTTAAATCTGAAACGTTAAGGTGAATTTTGAATACGTTAAACCAATGAACCAACTCTAAGTTTGTAGTCAAGGTCTTTTATATATATATATATATCCTACCTCCGTTTTACCTAATTGATACACGATAATAGAAAATAAACTACACATGACTCCATCATATTTTCCCTTGCTGATTGAACAATGCAGCCAAATAAAAATTCATCCAACTGCGATTCTTATAAAAGTGAGAATAAAAAATAAATGATGTAGACATAATTAAGTTTCTAAATTAATGAAATAGTACTTCTATCATAATGAGAAGTGAGAAAAGATCTTTGTAAAAATCTAAAAGGGATATTAAAGTATATCTTTTATTAACTGTGATTCATGGGATAATTGATTAAAAAATGTCGAAAGTTTCAGATAATCCCTGGCAGAGCAAGGGTGAGTTCAAGATTGAGCTGAGATTCCCATCAATTTTATTAGGATGTTCTAGGTTATCCTCATTTGACGTTGGGAAATTAAGTTTGGCTTTAGCACCGTAATACATCCTCGCCGCATTATCATATGCTCTGGCCTCTTCTCTTTCCTATAAAAGATTCCAAGCCAGACACGTACCTTCATGATAGGATTTGTAATATCAGCTTCGTACTTCCTACTTCCCCTTTGGCCTATTTCTCACACCTATATATCGAACCTTAATTGGGGTTACAGTTGTTATCATCATAGCTGCAACATCGTTTTCTCTCGCTGCCATAGGTAATAAGTACTAAATTGAGTTTATTTCAAAAATAAAGAAACAAAAAAAATTCATTCCTCGAACCAAATACATTCTTAATTAAGCAATATTTTTATATTTTTTTCTGATAGATATGAATAATATATTCACATTTAATTTTTATCTTTTAGTACATGACTATCATTATAAAATTACATGTTTTATCATATTTTCTATTTTCCCAACAGGTCAAGTCTCACCTACCCTCAACAAATAACGGAAAATTAAAATCTGCTTCCTTTTGCTATTTGTCATTTTTGTGGGAACACCAACCAATTAACGAATATTGAATTTCATTTGCATGTTGTTTTTGATAGGTGAAAACTCAATAAAGTTTTTTTCTTTACAAATATTGAATCTCACCTACTTCTTTATGGATTATTTTTAAGAAAATCTGAAATTGATTTATCCTTTGAAACTGAAAACCACAACGTTGTTAATTAAACTAGCATTAGCAACCAATAATGAAGTGGCTTAAAACTATATTTTTTTTTTTTTTTTTTTTGCAGGTTTCTTGAACTATCAAACAACATGTATACAATCAACAAATTAGCTTATCCATCTACATATAACAATTAAACAAAAAAGCTAATTACATAATATATAACTACGATATAGTTAAGGCAACTACATATATAGAAGGAAAATGCTTATATCCCTCAAGTGTCTGTCAAATCGATCCTATCCCAATATATAGGGAAAGCAAATCTTTTAAGAGAGTTAAACAATGAAAACTTCAAATTACGATATAACTTTTAATAGAAAAGGTGATATCTCCAAAATGTATATTCAATGGCTAATTTTTTTACATTTGTCAATCAACTAATTAAGACTATATATTAATTTTTAGAATAATATTATTAATTAACATAGTGTGTTAATTAATATCATTAATTAAC
>JAJOOO010024280.1:0-11793 GCA_029582685.1 Solanum piurae
TATATATATATATGGAAAGCTGTAAAACTATAGATAGCAACTCAATGTATTGAAAAATACAATAATACTCAATGTGTATATAAAAATACAATATAACTTTGTGGGAGTTTCTCTAACCGACAATCATCACTATGAGCTATGTGATGATACATCATCTCGCCCATGCTGCCAGAACTGTCCTATACTTTGCCAAGGTATAAGACCTCTCAACTAAGTGGATCCACTAGTCTTTGCTAAAAAGCACTAAGGAATCATCTAAAAAGTATTACCCTTTCTAACCACGTCGGCTACATGATTTATGGGGGCTGTGAGTTGTATGAACTCTCCCCCATATCGGTGCTCAATACTACTCCCAAAAATATACTCAACTCATATGTTTAAAAACATAACTCTTTCTGTGGTTTGAGAATATTACTCAAAATCTTTCTCTAAAAACGAGATGTTACTGAACTGCTCAAAACTCTTTTGGAAATCTTAGTTTCCTCCTCTTTGAAATGTGAAAACATTTACTTTTGGGAATACATAGTTCCCATAAATGAATTTAAGGAAAATGAACTCGACTCTACTGTTTCTCAACCTAAGTGCTCAAGTTTTAAAACAAGTTTCGAAAAAGTTGTAAAAGACTTCACAACATAGGGTTCATACTGAATGATGGACGTTAACGACTCAATTCATGGTTTTCAATAACCATACAAAGAACTCGATACTCGTAACTCAGAACTCAAGAACTTCAATGATACTACTCATCTCAATAATGCTCAACTGATGAAGTTCATGCGGAATTATGGGCATGGACAACTCAACTCAAGGACTCAATGATACTTCTCATCTCAAGATTTCTCGACTCATATGGTTCATGCAGAATTATGGGCATGAACTACTCAACATAAGGACTTCACGGGGAATATGTAATAGTTCCATGATTAGGAATATAATCTTATAAGGGTTAGGAACTCAATACTCAAGACTTAGAACTTGAATATACTACTCCTTTCGAAGATACTCAACTTATGGAGTTCATGCGGAATTTATAGGCATAAAAAACTCGACTGAGAGTCTACATAACAATATGGAACTCATGTATACGACTCATTTTATTCTCATACTTACTTCCTAAAAACTTAGCTCAAATCGATAGTTGATCTCAAAGGATTCACAATTGAACTCAAAAACTTCCTTGAACTCTACTATTAACTCTCTCTTGAATGTGAATTATGAATTCAAGACTTATGGTCCATGATATAAAGGATCGCGTGATGATAAAGTAGACTCATGAATACATTCTTCTCACTCTCATACTCACTTGCTCGAGTCTTGAAACAAGTTATTAAAAATTGTAGAAAACTCCTCAAAAAGACGTAAAGGGACTTTCTCAAAAATGTTCAAAAGAACTCTCAAACTTGACTCACAACTCTACCTTCAATTTGATTTATGAATTCAAGGTTGTGATTTGTGATAGGAAAGATCTTGTGATGTTTAGGAGTGTTGTTTAAATAGTTAAACATGAGAAACGGTTGAAAAACACTATTTTGGGAGCAAGTCCGCGATGCGGAGTTGAATTAAAATGTTTGGTTGAAATAATTTTTGAAACAGTGGAGTCCGCGAACTTTCTGCGACGTGGAGAGAATATTTTCACACTGAAGGAAAAGGTCCGCGACGCGGACCTTTTACCTGTTCCTTGTCTGTCTTTTTCTTCCTCGTTTTCTAACTCCAATTCATCTAAATTTGATTCTTTTTCTCAATTTCTCCTTAGATTCAGATACCCAATAATACAGGTACCCAAGAATCTAATCAAACACAACTCTAAAATCGACTCGATTTCCTCAAGAACTCATCAATCTCATCTTAACTCAAGAACGAAAGCCAATTTCAAGAACACAATTCAAGAACATCAAACCTTCATCTTTCTAAAACGAATTTAGCGCTGAAATTAACATGATTGGCATGTGGGTGAATAGACCCAACACTATGGAAGCTTTCATACCTCTTAGGGATTAAACTCGTGGCGAAAATCCGCAACCAAACGCAAGAACCTCGATGAACGCCTTGATCCTCTCCTCTTTTCTCTTCTCTCAAAACCCTAACTTATTTTTATGAAGCGTAAACTGAATCCAATCAGTTTTGTCCCCAACTTAATTACCAAAAATGAATTTAATTAATTGTGTAGTGAAAAGACCATAATACCCTTCAAAAATCAGGTTTTGACTTTTCTTATCTAGACAGCCCAACTTCGAATAGATATATCTCCCTCATACGAACTCGAAACTGAGAAAACTCGGTGGCGTTGGAAAAGTAATTCAAAGATCTTTCCTACGGTATCTTGTAGCACACCTAACTCATCCTGAGCTAGGAGTTATGGTCATTTGAAGTCGACCCAAAACTCATACTTAGCTTAACTTTGTCAAACTTTCCAAATTTGATCATTTCCAAAAATGCTTTCTTTCCAATTCTAACTCTTTCTAGTTCTTTCAAAAAGCGAGGTGTTACAATATCTCCCCTTTGGGATCATTCATCCTAGAATAACGGCTGGACTGGTATGATATGGGGTTACTCTTATCATCTCTGCCATACTAACTATAATTGTCCGCATTACTATTCGAAACCAACTAAGGGCTCCCATTTAACTATCTCATAGAAACCCTCATATTTTTCTTCATTCTCATTAATAATCTTAGATGGAATAAACACACCATCACTTTCACGATAAGATCATTAACCTTCGCTTTTTAACATCACTCCACTACTGAAAGAACCTCTAAAATGATATCCCCCAAAATCTTTGGAACTCATTACTATCTTACTCTCAAACACTTTGACTTAATTTCTTATCTCGTCATCTCCCCCTTAGGTCGAAAGCTGACACTTGAAAGCTATGGACCTATTCCATTATCTCTAATTGGTCTATATCCTCTTTTACTCTAACACTCGTGAGAAGTTTATCTCATGACTACCGAACTCTCAATAATCATGTACTAAGACCTCTTTTTAAGGAGTTTCTCATAACCTCTTAATGCTCTAGTTACTCTTGTGACTTAGCCACACTTCATTGCCCTTATCTAAAGGTTAGGGTCTCTCACTTGTATCACTCATATTTATTGCAACTTATCACCTCTATTCCTCACCTACTCTATGTTAAGTCTTCTAGATCAAATCTCAAGACTAAGATCATCACCCTCATGTTGCCATTGTTTTGATCGTAACAGTTATCTCAAATTCAAGCTTCATGTTTGTTACTAAACCCGAATATCAATATGATTGCTCTCCTACTATACTAACTTACAACTACTAGATACAAAGTTAATAATCATTCTCCCACTAAAAATTCATGACAAATAGTCAATCCTTACCTCTTAGTCTTCATACTTACAATTTACTATCACACTTCCTTTCACAACTTGAGTACTATTCACTCATTCACTATACATCATTGCCTAATTAGTTCTATAACACTTTAAATATTATGGGCTCTCCCTCCAAATCAAAATCCTAGCTTAGATCTATCACCTCATGTATACTCCTGCTCTTATATTCAACACTTACACTTGGTCATTACCTACGCAATGACACTTCACCACAAACTCCTTTATAGCTACAACTCACTCTACCTCCTATGATGTAATCTTCACAACTCATCACTTCTTAGTCTACCCATAAGGGAAAACTCCTCTTTACTAACTTACTAGGTGCATGACTATAGTAACATAGCTTGTCAAAACACCATCTCCCTTACTTCGATTACTAAACCTCTACATACTTCCCTCTAACTCTAGGCTCTTTCACTACTACTGCTCATGATCTCGTCATTCATACTATATTTACCGGGTGGAAATACTACCCAAGCTCTAAACATATTTTCTCATAAGGATCTCAGCTGAAACAAGGCTTAGAGAAGAAAGTACAACTCGCTTTTAGCTCAAACGTACGATTCATATAATTATGAGTGCATTTCTCTGAAACTCAACACTTAACTTACTAATGGGCTTCTCTCAAGCCCATCTGGAGTTTCGTGACTTCCTCAAGATTTTTTCTAAGAGCAACTCATCGATAAAGGACTGACTTTGCTTTTCAACCACCTCTAGTATGGAGGGTAGTCGAATGGATATGCGAACGCACGAGTTAGAATGAATCTCTATGACATAGTTCTATTGCATGATTAAGAGTATGAAAGAGGGGAAACTTTTCTTAAATGTATGTAGTCCCTCGTTTATAGAAGTGGGACCCTCACAACCATAAACAAGATCCTACCGACACGGCTTCATAGACACCCTAGGATACTTGAACTTTGTGCTCTGATACCAAGTTTGTCACGACCTGAGTCTACACCTTGGACGTGGCCGGCACTCGAGAACCATTGCTGGTCCCCAAGCGAACCCTTATCCTGGCTGACTACAAGAGGAAGACTAACTCAAGCATGCAAAAGCTTAAAAAAAAATTGAATTCAATTCCAATACTCAACTTTAAAATAATCTGAAAAATACTGAATAGATAACTCTGAATAAAATAATATATTCAACTAGCCAACAATAGGCAACTCAAGTCTTTAAAATATTTAATAAAATAAATTAACAGACTTCTGAAACCCTACAGTCTATCTATAAAGCCTCTAAATGACAAAGATGGAAGTCGGGACAAGACCCACGACCTCTTAACAACTGATATAACTGAAAGTAAAAGTGGAACCCTCCAGAAGTAAGGAGGCTCACCATAACTAACTCAAACTCCATGTGGTATCAATGAAGCTCCTGTTGATGACCCTGAATACCTGTATCTGCACCATAAGCGATGCAGTCTAAATGGCTCAGTACATGGAATGTACGGGCATGTAAGAGAAATTCTAAAGCATAACATAAGCTTGAACTTGATAAAAAGGAAACATACTTACCTCTTTTCAAACTTAATCAACTCAAGGAATACTCAAGGATACTCAAAACTACTCAAACTTACTCAACTCAGAAGTACTCAAGGATAAGATACTCAATTCAGTAATAAGGTTCTCAACTCAGTGAAATTCAACAATAAGGTACTCGACACAATGAAGCACAGATCAACTCAAGATACTCAACTCGAAATACTCAACTCATGATACTCAATGATAAAGCAATAGTAAAAGATGCAATATATATAAATATGGAAAGTTGTAAAAGTGTAGATAGCAACTCAATGTATTGAAAAATACAATAATACTCAGTGTGTATATAAAAATATAATATAACTCTGTGGGAGTTTCTCTAACCGACAACCATCACTATGAGCTATGTGATGATACAACATCTCGCCACACTGCCAGAACTGTCCTATACTTTGCCAAGGTATAAGACCTCTCAACTAAGTGGATCCACTAGTCTTTGCTAAAAAGCACTAAGGAATCATCTAAAAAGTATTACCCTTTCTAACCACGTCGGCTACATGATTTATAGGGACTGTGAGTTGTATGAACTCTCCCCCATATCGGTGCTCAATACTACTCCCAAAAATATACTCAGCCTATATGTTTAAAAACATAACTCTTTATGTGGTTTGAGATTATTACTCAAAATCTTTCTCTAAAAGGAGATGTTACTCAACTGCTCAAAACTCTTTTGGAAATCTCAGTTTCCTCCTCTTTGAAATGTGAAAACATTTACTCTTGGGAATACTTAGTTCTCACATATCATTTTAACGAAAATGAACTCAACTCTACTCTTTCTCAACTCAAGTGCTCAATTCTTAAAACAAGTTTAGAAAAAGTTTTAAAAGACTTCTCAAAATAGGGTTCATGCCAAATGATGGACGTGAAAAACTCAATTCAAGGTTTTCAATAACCATACAAGGAACTCGATACTCGTAACTCAACAACTCAGAACTCAAGCACTTCAATGATACTACTCATTTCAAGAATGCTCAACTGATGAAGTTCATGCGGAATTATGGGTATGAACAACTCAACTCAAGGACTCAATGATACTCCTCATCTCAAGATTTCTCGACTCATATGGTTCATGAAGAATTATGGGCATGAACTACTCAACTTAAGGACTTCATGGGTAACATCTAATAGTTCCATGATTAGGAATATAATTTCAAAATGGTTAGGAACTCAATAATCAAGACTTAGAACTTGAATATACTACTCCTCTCAAAGATACTCAACTTATGGAGTTCATGCGGAATATATGGGCATGAACGACTCGAGTAATCGAGGGTCTACATAAAAATATGGAACTCATGTATATGACTCTTTTCATTCTCATACTTACTTTCTCAAAACTTAGCTCAAATCGATAGTTGATCTCAAAGCATTCACAATTGAACTCAAAAACTTCCTTGAACTCTATTCTTAACTCTCTCTTGAATGTGAATTATGAATTCAAGACTTAAGGTTCATGATATGAAGGATCTCGTGATGATAAAGTAGACTCATGAATACATTATCTTCACTCTCATACTCACTTGCTCGAGTCTTGAAATAAGTTATTAGAAATTGTAGAAGACTCCTCAAAAAGACTCAAAGGGACTTTCTCAAAAATGTTCAAAAGAACTCTCAAACTTGACTCTCAACTCTACCTTAGATTTGATTTATGAATTCAAGGTTGTGATTTGTGATAGGAAAGATCTTGTGATGTTTAGGAGTGTTTTTAAGTAGTTAAACATGATAAACGGTTGAAAAACATTGTATGGGGAGCAAATCCGTGATGCGGAGATGAATTAAAATGTTTGGTCAAAATAATTTTGGGAACATTGAAGTCCGCAACCTCTCCGCGACGCGGAGAGAAAATTTTCACACTGAAGGAATAGGTCCGCGTCGCGGACCTGGTACATGTTCCTTATCCGACTTTTTCTTCCTCATTTCCTAACCTCAATTTGCCTAAATTCGATTATTTTTCTCAATTTCTCTTTAGATTCAGATACCCAATACATGTACCCAAGAATCTAATCAAACACAACTCTAAAATTGACTTGATTTCCTCAAGAACTCATCAATCTCATCTTAACTCAAGAACGAAAGCCAATTTCAAGAACACAATTCAAAAACATCAAACCTTCATCTTTCTAGAATGAATTTGACGGTGAAATTAACATGATTGGCGTGTGGGTTAACAGACCCAACACTATGGAAGCTTACATACCTCTTAGGGATTAAACCCGTGGCGAAAATTCGCAACCAAACGCAAAAACCTCAACGAACGCCTTGATCCTCTCCTCTTTTCTCCTCTTCTTTTCTCTTCTCTCAAAACCCTAACTTATCTTTATGAAGCGTAAACTGAATCCAATCAGTTTTGTCCCCAACTTAATTACCAAAAAAGAATTTAATTAATTGGGTAGTGAAAAGACCATAATACCCTTCAAAAATCCGGGTTTGACTTTCCTTATCTAGACAACCCAACTTCGAATGGATATAACTGAGCAAACTATGTGGCGTTGAAAATATAATTCAAAGATATTTCCTACGGTATCTAGTAGCACTCCTAACTCATCCTGATCTAGGAGTTATGATTATTTGAAGTCGACCAAAATCTCATACTTAGCTTAACTTTGTCAAACTTTCCAAATTTGATTATTTTCAAAAATGGTTTCTTTCCAATTCTAAGTCTTTCTAGTTCTTTCAAAAAGCGAGGTGTTACACACAGTGGGGGAGGTTGCAGTACCTGCCAACCCACTCAGAAATGCTAACACATGTTGAACCATTTTCGAAGACATAGGAGGAAGACATGAACCCTCAACTTGTGCTTCCACCTCTAGCCCAACATCCTCCTAGATTTACATCTCAAACTCTTCCTCAGCATGATCTTGTAGTGGGAGAGAGGTTCCTGGCCTTGGCCCAACCACTACCCGAGCTCCATCCCTGGATCTGACCGTCAATTCCGCCGCTAGAAGTGGTACTTTAACTCCATTATGTCTAGTATCAACCATTTGCAAATAGAGAATGAAGAAGGTTAGATACTTATTCGGATCATAAGATACCAAATGGAATCAAGTTATAGCACGAAACAAAAGGAAGTTTCGTAAAGTTATGTAGCATCCTAAAGAAAAGTACAAACATCTCTCCACCGTGAGTGGCCCCCACACTACATATTGGTGGCTAAAAGTCTAGTTAAAATACATATATGTTCCCTTTAACTTGGCCTCACTTCACATTAATGTCTTCCAATTTTGGGTGCGTACAAGTTGACACTTGTATAAAGTTGAACTAGTAGACACATGAGTCATACATGACATAATACACGTAGGATGACACATAGGATGCGAATTGATGTGTAGGATGCCACGTAGGATGTGTGTGTATTTGTTCAACTTTATACAAGTTTAATTGTCTACTTGTGTACACCCAAATTTTGAGGGCATAACTGTAAGCTGAGGCCAAGTTAAAGGACATATGTATCTACTATGCCTTAAGTTTTTAACGTCTAACAAAATCATATGAAAGTACATAATAGTTTGCCTTAAGTCATTTACGGCCCCTTAAAGTTGTCTGCATAATTCATTTAGACACTTCAACTAGGACTCTTACCTATTAGACACTTTAATATTAACAAATATTTATCTATTGAACATAAAATGACAACTAGCTTTACAAATATTATGCGTGTAATTCACACACATTTTCTTGAAAAAATCACGAATAGAATTGTGACACGTGGCACATGGCTCCAAATTTTTAATTTTAAAAAATGAAAAATATTTTAGGCCTTTAATAATCTAGAAAAATTAAATTGAAAAAAGAATAAAAAAGAAAATTTCTCCCCCCACTTAACCCATTAAATTTCTCCCTCCACTTAACCCACCCATTTCCCTTTCTTCTTCATCTTCTTCCCTGTCACTCCACCATGATTCCTTAACGATAACAAAAAAGAAAATATCTCCCACCCAGCCCTAATACGCCCAACTAATCTTTTGCCTTTTTTTTCTTCCCCTGTCACTCATTGTATTCTATTCTTCCTGTGATTATTGAAATTTTTGTGAAAATAATCGATGTCGATAAATTATTTCAAAATCGGCGATGAAGAGAAATCAAAAGAATATCAATTTTTTATACCATTTTTAATAAGTTTAATGAATGGTGATGGTTGCTTGATCGGAGTTATTGAAAATAGAGATGTATGAATGTCGGCTAACTTTTTAACTCCGATTATTTTCCTTCTTCTTGCAAATTCAATTAGTTTGTTTATAACGAAAAATGAAAAAAAAATAAGAAGAACAAAACAAAAGGCAGAGAATTTGAAGTCTTTAAAATGGTGGGTTGAAGAAGAAGAGGACTTGTACATGGGTGTGGGGTTATTTTCTTTTATAAATAAAGAGATAAATGTTTAATTAAATGAGTTTTTGATTATTTAATTAATACATGCCAAGTGTCAAGCACTAATTTATTTTTAAAAATTAGCACTAATTTTTTTTTAATTTTTTTTTAAAAAAATTCATTCACGCGCTCAACATCAGTGAGTTACACTTATTTCGCCACATCAACGTTTTGTGTTTAATAGGTATATGTTTTGAACAATTTAGGTGTTCAATAGGTACGAGTCCTAGTTGAAGTGTCCAAGTGAATTATGCGGACAACTTTAAGGGGCTATAGATGACTTACTATCATAACATACTTTATACATATGATTAATGTTGATTCAAATTACAATTCCATATCTGAAAATATATAATAACAAAAAAATGAGAAGATTTTTAAATTAAATATGGTAAAAATATGTTGCTGGAATTTCGGTCATAGTTTAGGGGTACTTGTGCCTTATTCCATTTTTTCTATAAGAGAATTATTCTGGCTCAGCCGCCTGAACATTATTTATGTGAAGAAATTTCAAAGGTTACAAATATGGTAGTGTTGTGATTCAACTTTATCTCCTCATCTCCCTATTAGAGCAAAATCCACCTTGTGAGATAAGAATCCTTCAAAACATTATTGTTTTCCAAGTTTTCAGTTTGTCCTTTCTAATAATGTTGTGGAAAATAAGAAAGTATTTAGCACTTACATGTTGTGTCAAATTATGTTTACGTTTGTCAATCAATTCTTAAAAATGAATAAATTGTGTTGTTACGTTTAATATTAAAAATAAATAAATTATATGGTTTTCCTTGGAGAAAATAAAACAAATAAAAATGTCATTCTCACACGTTACTAAAATTCTTATCTCTCCCACACGAATCCAAATTCAACATAATTAGGTACATCACTCGCTATATAAATATTACATGCATTCTTCTACTTAAATTCCATCCATAACTAATAAAGAAGCATAAAAATAAGAAAAATGAAAAATTATGTCCGTGTGTTCTAGCTTAAAGGCTATTATAAGAATAAGATAATATCCATGTGGTTGTGTGTTTAAAAATATATAAATTTGTATTTCTAGAATAAAAGTGGGAACATGTATGTATTGTGAGTTCCACAAGAACAAGAATAGTGTCAGGTCATGAACACTATATATGTACTAGTTTGTTTGTTTTTTATTTCAATGTGATGTTCACTAAGGTTGGTCAAACACCACTTAATTAAATGTCCAATAAGTATTATTAGATTGATCCAAATAATTTTACTTTTGATATCATCTTTACATGTTTTAGTCCATGTGTTAAACATAGATGCATCCTTGGTCATTCATGAAAAAAGGTTTAAGCATGTAAGATTCATGAGATGACTGAATCCAAAATTGAATTATGATAACGTATATCATAAACCTTAAACTTCCCGTAGGCAAGCCAAAATCCAGCAACACGCAATAAATAAATTAGAAATAACTAACATTGAAGTAATGATAAGATCGGGAAGGGGTTCATTATATAGATATGTACAAAATGGTACAAAATATATAATAAGGCCCAAAAGTGACCAAGAAAGACAAATATATAGAAGAACCAAACCCCATGCCACCGATACAAGAGTGTCTAATGTACACCGGTAATTCTATATATATACAACCAGTCTGTCTAAATAAGATACAAATATATATATACTAGTAAACTGCATCGCGCTTCGCACGGTATATTAGTATTTCAAAAAATTAAATTGAAACAAATAATATTTTTCTTAGACCCGCAACTTTTTCTTTTATATATCAACAAATGATACCAAACAATAAAATAAATCATCAAAATAAAGTGAAACACCATAAAAATAATCAGAAGAAAAGATTATTTTTTTGAATTGGATTTGCCTCGTCAAAAAAAAAAAAAACATTATTTACTTTTTTAAATCTATGTCCGAACACCTACTTAAAAGATACGAAGGTCATTTTAGGGATGTTGAAATTGTAAATGGTCTTTGCATATTTAAAATCGCATCTCGAATGAAAAAAATTGTAAGAATAATATTTCGCATCTACTTTACTCGTTACGTTCTTTCTTTCCCTTATTTGCTATCACATCAATTTCTCATTAAATCTTATTTTAAACACTATGTAATCCATAAAAAATATCATTACATGCTATTCAAAATCGATATTAAAAAAACAAACAAAGTGAGTAAGGACCTAATGAAAAACTCAAAAGGAAAAAGGAAATATTAGCAAAGAATTGACACCGTAATAACCTTTAAAAATTATAGAATTTCAATATAATTTTCAAATGTTGTTTGTTTTTTTTTCCACACAAATTTTGGGCTTTTAAATATAAGGGGATGTTTGTATTGAATTGTTTTAAGTAGCTTATAAGTTAAAGGATATATAAAAGTCATAAGTTGGGAACACTCAATTTTTTACTTTTAACTTTTTTAAAAAGAAAAATTCAATTAAAGCACTTTTTGTATTTCCCAAATGTGTTCAAAGTTTTTTTTTAAAAAAAAACTTAAAAATCAAAAACCACTTAATATAT
>JAJOOO010024282.1:0-11007 GCA_029582685.1 Solanum piurae
TATTTTTCTTACTGTTCTGGTGATGTTTCAGATTTTAGATAGTATTATACACATTTTATGTCGTTATTTTTCTCTTCATTTTTCCATATTGAATCAAAGAATTGTTACTTATGATCTTTATTTGTGTTTGCATGTGAAATATGTCCGAGTTCGCCACAAACTCATTCCTTTCCTTGCATTTCGAGAGAGCCACAAAGCCTCAAATTCCCTTTATCGAGTCGGCCAGCCTATTAAAAATTGACGAACAGGTCCCGGAGTTGAAAGAATATGCAACAGATTGGAGAGTTGAAAAATTAGGCCAAAGGCCCACTCTTTATTTCAAAATTGTACTTTGTTATTTATTAGGCCTAAGCCCATTTAGTCATTATTATTATTTATGTTAGAAGTTTAGGACAGGTGAAAGAATTGGGCCTAAGGCCCAAAGAGAAAAAATATATTTCTTTTATGTTAGTTTAGGACTGGTGCAGGTGACTCAAATAGGCCAAAGTCCCAAAATGAAAATGGGCCCAAATACTGGCCCAGACGGATAGGAAAACCAGATTTAGGCCCAAGTCTCTTTCCCTCTTTGCTTTATTGTGTTTGTTTACTTGTCAATATCTGCTACTTAATCTTAAGATTTTAAAAATTCAAAATCTCCGAAAGACACCCATTTTTTATTTAACACTTTATTTGAATCAGTCACCTTTAACAAGACTTAAAGAATAATTTTGCAAGATATCTCACTTTGATAGTAGTTCCATATTTCCCCCTTGTCCCCTTTAAAATGGTTCTAATTATAAAAATTACTCAATTCAAATTAAGCTAATTTTTAGCCAAGTAATTAGTTGCCGGATAACCGCATTAGCGGGTGTTGTAGATGCTTTAAAACCCTTCATAGAACACTAATAAGAACCCCGAACCCCTTTTAAGTTTTCATTAGATTTTTGTTTTAGTCTTTTAAAAATAATAGTTTTCTTAATTTTACTTTAAAATTAAGTGGCGACTTTAAAATCAGTCTAATTATATTTTTTAAATAAAACAGAATGACGACTCTGTTGGGGATTTGAATGGTTCTAACCTTAAGATTAATTATTTGGCTATGTGTTTAACTGTTTACTTGTTTAAATTATTGTATATTATATTAATTGTGACATTCATGGCATCCAATTCCGTCAAATGGTAAATAGATTGCATTAGGAAAAGAGGCGGTTACGTGGCTTACCATGGTTGTCCTTCAGAAAAACACAAATTGAATTGTTTGGAAGTGATAAACAAATTGTTGGCTTGTGGTTATCCAACGTCATTTATTAGGCTTCACCCCGTTGTTTGTCCGACTCGGGTAACCGTCATTTCTAAACCAATTCTAGTCAACCTAGAATAGAGCGAAACCAAATCCAAATCTAAAACTAAGTATTAGCCTAAGACGGCTTAATACCCAGGGCGTATTAAGTCCATTAGTAAAACCGCCAAAAATCATGTCTAAGGTCCAAGACCTAACGACATATCATATTATTTGACATTTGAAAGATGTATGTGTAGAAACTTGATTGTTACCTATTTTGGGGGGAATTTTAACCGTGCTTTGTTTTGTAGGTATGGCTCAGTTTCCCAAATTTGACATGGTTGTAAGGGCTCCAGATGTGCTCAAGTTATGGTACAACGACCTCAACGCACTTTATAGAAGGGAGCTTAACAAATATGTAGGGGCCCTAACAGAACTCATCAATATGGTTGGGTGGCCTGAACTGATTGAAATCCTCACCGGCTACTGGACAATGAAAAAATGGTGTTTCGATTTAGAACCATGGAAATCACTCCGACTATTGAGGAAATTTGAAATGGCATAGACACAGTAGGTACATGGCTTGAACGAAGAGTGAGAAAACAGGAGGACATCCTAATCCCGAACAAGCCTACTGTCGAGGAAATTACAAAATGGCTCGGATTAATAAAGGATTGCGCACACTGGACCTTGGGTCAAGCATTGCTTTCAAGGATCTCTATATCAGGTTTGGACATGCAAGCTTTTACTCAAATCATAACCAAGAGTTCAGGGTTACTTTCAGAGAATGAGATGGGATCAGACCCCTAGCATTCGTTATTGCACTGTTAGGTACTATGGTTTTTTCCCAAGGCCCTAGCCTCAGTATCAACACCCGAATAATCATGCTCGCAAACACTCTGTTCCACAGGCATGAGAATCAGAATCAAGTAAAGTATTACCACATCGCGCCTGCCATCCTATCTGACATGTACCGTGCCTTGGGGAGGTGTAAAGAAGGGCATCGTTACTTTCAGAGTTGTAACCTCCTCCTCTAATGGTGGATAATGAGTCACTTGGTGAAGCGACACGGGATTCAAAATCTCCATGCCCTCGATGAGCATAATGCTCTTAAGAGTTTGAATGATATGTTGTTCTTGGCGAATTTGGAAAAAGGAGAACCGGGGAAAAATGGGCTTAGATTTTCTCCGAGCTGAGAGAAAAAGATATTCAGTGAATGTTCGACCATTTTATCTCGAAAGATGTTGTAGTACGGGGCCACAGTCAACTTGTACTTCCTCTACCAGGTATTCGGGGAATCCGCCCTTATGCACCCATCCGGGTCCTAAGACAATTTGGAAGACAACAAACTACACCTCCAAATGCATACTATCGTATCTATGTGTTTGACATCGGGGATGATAGAGTGCATGAAGCTTCAAAGATGCTGAGAGAATGGAAAAAAGTAGTACGAATGGATGAAAACACCATTGCCGTGGACCGATTTAATACCGGGTACGATGAAACCTACAAAGCTTGGTTGAAAAACAATATACAAGGTATCTCCTTCCCAGTTCCAAACATTCACTGCAGTGTGGAGGACAAAGAGTCCAAAGCTTTGATAGAATTAAGAGAGGTAAAAAGGAAGCTCATGAAATGTACAATGAATTTCTTCGAAAGCAAGAGGAGGATAAATATGCCCGCGAGAGTGTAACTCAAGAATAAGAAAGCTTGAGAAGCGATTTGGGAGAGCTAAATTTATGGATTGGAGATAAGAAAAGTGGAATATGTCTCGAAGACTGGGAAAAGAAAGGCCACCGGAGCGACGGATACTTGCTAATGATTCAATATAGGCTTCAACATCTCATGGCATAGAACAAGAGGAGCAGATCAGAAGTAGAGCCATCGGGGACATCTTAGTGGACTTCGCCCCTGCGTGGGTTTTTCTATGTGTACTTGTTGTTATATGCCTCTGCGTGGGCTTGCCTTTCTTGTATTTTGGTACACTTTTCAAATGACCCCTGCGTGGGCCTTTGCTTTTGTGTTTCCCATTTATTCCCTACTTTCCCTGCTTATTTTTGCTTCTTGAACATCATTTTATATGCGAAATTTGCTTTGGGGTAACAAAATGGTTCAATTCTACACATACATCTTTCAAATACACTAGGCCTACCCTTGGCACAAAAGGCCCCCCTACTTTTTTAGGACGCGCATTAGCCGATTGTGTGCTTTAACTGTTTATGTAATATTGTTTCTTTGAATGAGGATATTTTAGCCCACTCCTTTTCAAAATTTTCTAAAAAATCTCTACAATACCAAATACAAGCCACTACCAGAAGTTCGACCAAAATTCCCCAAGTCTTGAGTTTCTCAGTTAAAATCAAATCCCACCACCAAATCAAACTTTACTCTATCATCTCAGGAAAGGTTAACCTGTTGCTAAGATGAAAAGGGCAAAAATGTCGAGACGGAGCTAACTGAGGAGGATTTGAGGATGAAATTACAGCGGCTCCAACAAGAGATCCAAAAAACCAAAGAAAGGAGAATAGAGGTGGAGTTCGCCACCGTGGTCGCACGAGAGGCAAATGTGGCACTAGACGCGGATTTGGTGGCTAAGATGACAAGATATAATATCATGAATGAAGAGACAGCCGTTATGCGGAAGGAACACGATGTCTTCAACAATGATATAACCATGAGTCTCCAAAAACTACGTGGAAAGTACTCCTTCTTCAACAAGAGGCCAACGTCAGTGGTCCCGAAGACACTGGACCTGAAGTTGTTGAAGAAGAACCCGAGGAAGAAATCATCTACATGTTTCCTTTTCGGGGACGTTGGAAAGAAGAGAACGAGAAAATCACCCTCGAGGCATATCTGCAGGAATATAGCGTGGGAGCAAAAGTCGTTTCATGTGCTCTCATTTATGGGCATCTTCAGGCTAAACGCATCTTGAAACCCCCCAAGGGAACCACTTTCGAGGGTGAACCGGGGGACGTACATAATACATGTGTGTACCATCCAAACCTACATGGACATACAACAGAAGAATGTGTGAAGCTTAAGACCAAGATCCGCAACCTAATCAGGATTGGGAAAATCCCCCAGATGTGGGTTGACAACACTCTCCTTACCTGTGACCAACCGGAGCCTAGTGTACCAGTCACAAAACATATTGTGTTCTACTGTCACTTCTTCACACATTTTAAGAGATCGTTGTTGGATATCTATTGTGAGTTGGTTAGAAATGGGGTCTTAGCCCCTATCAAAATGGATGATGAAACATTTGATCCCATTGGGATTGAAATTTGGAAACCGCACATTTATTATGACGCCATAGATCACAACATTGGAATGTGCCTCGGGTTCCACTATGATCTGGAATCTCTAATCAATAAGGGAAGGATCCAAGTTGAGTTTCTCCCCTGATCGGCCATGCGGCAGCCAGAGTGCTTTGACGAGTCAGAAGAAGAAGAAGCCTTTCTGAAGGCACAAATCTTTATTGTAGGAGCTTTTATTACATGTTTTCTTTTAACTTTCCTTGTAATCAATCAAATGAATGAATGAAAATGAGAATTCCCTTTTTGTATTCAAACTACGTAGGGACTGAATTATCCTTGGGAGATACGTAGGCAGCCTTTCAAGGCCCGATCCTTATCTTTTTCAATTTCTCTCCCCCCCTTTCATTCTACAAGGAAACATTGAATTCACATCAACAGATGCCGAGAGATGCATCAAGAAGACCTTAACTCAATGCAATTTAACCTTTCTGAGTCATTAGCCTCAAAATAAAATAAGCAAATTCCTGCTTGTTAAAAAAAATCAGTCTCCATTATTCATGGGTTAACATGTTCTCAAAAAAAGCAACTCTTATGTGTTTACATGCTTTCTATGTGCTATTTTGCATTGTTTTTCCTGAATCAAAACTAACAGATTTGCCTTTGAGTTGTTTTCTCCTACATGTACTTAGAATTGGTCTGTGGCAATAAGTGGGTCGATCATCCCTACTTCACAAGATCCAAGGCTCCTAAAGATTCCTTCATGGTCAAAAATCACAGAAGGGAAATGCAGTAATGAATGATAACAATGAAGATATTAGCCTTACTGATGTTGTCGTAGCTCAGTCCGTCATTGTTGATCAGAACGAACGAATCATGCAGTTGATGCAACAGATCACCGAGATGAGGGTCGAAATGCAGAGAAGGCAAGATTTGCCTAATCCGGGTTTTGCTATCAATGCTCCAGTAGATGGAAGGCCTCCACTTCAGTTTCCTCCTTCAAAAGCGGAACAGGTTCAAAACCCACCTTCTGATCCCGCTCAGAATCCCTCAATCATCGACTTAACCACCCAAAAACCCCATTTACCTCCGCCTCTTACCAAACACCACCTCCTCCTCAAAGTAATAACCCCCAAGCGCCACTCCCTCCTCAAAATGCCAACCTTCAAGCTTGTCCGCCCCCTCAAAACCAAAATGTTAACCACCCGCACACTTTCCTCCACCACCAAAATTAGTATACCAGCCCCCAGACTTTCCCTCAAAACTATCAATCCCCTCAAAATTCCTAGAGTCCCCAATGAGCATGACGCCAATTGTTCTGAGCTTGACCACTATGAGGAGCGAGAGAGAGAGTGGAGGTCAAAAGAAGAGGCCGCCAAGATGGATATGAAGGAAGAGATTCAGAAGGCCATGAAAGAGTTACAGTGTATTCCTAAAGTCGCCGGTTTGAGTTATGAGGACTTATTCATTCATACGAATTTGGACCTCCCGAAAGGGTTCAACGTGCCAAAATTTGATGTTTTCAGAGGAATATGGAACCCTTTAGCGCACCTGAGGGCCTACTATGACCAGCTCGTGGGAGTTGGAAGAGATGAAGCTTTACTGATGTGACTTTTTAGTCAAAATCTGAGTGGAGAGGCTCTAGAATGGTTTACATTTCATGAAAATGAGACAGTGGCCTTGCTGGAATGATCTGGCAAAGGACTTTATCGAGCGGTTCGCCTACAATGTGGAGATCGTTCCTGATCGTTATTCCTTAGAAAAAATGAAGCAGAAATCAATTAAAAGTTACAGAGAATTTGCATACAGATGGAGAAAAAAGTCAGCTAGAGTTTGGCCTCCTATGTCTGAGAAGGAAATTGTCAAAGTATTTGTGCGGGTTCAAAAGTCTGAATATTATGATAGAATTATATTGCTCGTTGGAGCAAAGTTTGCTGAGATAGTCAAAGTAGGTGAGACTATTGAAGATGAATTAAGAATGGGGAAGATTGCCCGTGTTGCTGCCTCGCCCGGATCCTCGAGTTTATTGAAGAAGAAAATAAAAGATGTGTCTTCTATCTCTTATGAGGGGAAGAAGACCCCAAGGAAATCCTCATCATACCAAGGTCGTTCTCGACCTTCACAAAGTTCGTACCCGACTTGTTATGCACAGACTAATTACCAAAATACTCCTCCTCCTAGTTATCAAAATACTCCCTCTCCTAGCTACCAAACTCCCCCTCATATCTACCAAACTTCCCCTCTAGTTTACCAAACTCCACCTCATCACAATCAGAACGTCACCCCCAACTGTGCTAACGTTCAGGAAAATTACCAAACTCTTCCCATAATGTACCAAACTCCATCGCCACTTTACCAAAATCCCCCCCTCCCCGAACTACCAAGCTCCACAACTAAATTACCAAACCCACTCATATCCAAGATATCAATCCCCCCGTCCAAATGCCTCAAATTATCGTCAAATACCTACTCCTCAACAAGAAAATTACTATCCCCCCTGTCCTAGATTTGAGAAGAAGCTCGCTAGAATTTTCACTCCGCTCATAAAAAGCCGGACAAAGTTGTTCGAGCGATTAACCGCGGTAAGATATATTCATCCAGTGGGGCCCAAGCCGGTTGACACTAGCTCAAGGTTTTACATACCTGATCAGAGGTGCGCATATCACTCAAATGGTGTTGGACATGATATCGAGGACTGTATCAACCTAAAGCACAAACCTGAGAGACCAGAAAGTGGTCTCTCCATACAGTCGCGCCTAATGTCAATAGTAATCCTTTGCCAAATCATGGAGGCGTCACTATTAATATGATAGAGACAGATGATGATTCGTTCATGAAAAAGGCAATAGTTTTGATCGCTCCCGATGAACTTGAAATGGTTGTAGCTTCGTTGAGCATTAGAGAGAAGAAAGAGTTTGTGATTCTGATACCTGAGAAGTCTGTTGCCTTGGTGCCAAGATAAACTCTTGCCCGACCGAAGTTTGTGATTGAAACGGTTGTTACCCAGGGTATGACCAGATCCGGCTGGTGCTACACACCAAAAGAGCTATTCCAGGGAGTACATAAAAAAGATCAGTCTTAAAGGCCAATTAGTGAAGCCGAAGCAGAAGAGTTCTGGAGAAAAATACAGCCGAAAGATTATTCTATTGTGAAGCATCTAGAAAAAACGCCAGCTCAGATTTCTATGTGGGCTTTATTGATGAGTTCGCAGTTGCATAGGAAGGCTCTGATGAAGGCTCTGGATGACACTTATGTGCCCGTGGGCACCAATAGTGACAATCTACCAACCATAATAAACCAGGTCATTCGAGGACACCGAATCAGTTTTTGTGACGAAGATTTGCACTTTGAAGGCAGGATGCACAACAAAGCTCTACACGTCACCATCAAATGTCTGGACAAAATTATAAATCGTGTTTTGGTCAACGATGGGTCCGGTCTTAACATCTGCCCACTTTCGACTCTCAGGCAACTAAAATTCAACTTGCGAAAGGTTCAACAAAACCAGGTCAATGTGAGAGCTTTTGATGGAGTGCAGAGAGACACGATATGGGTAGTAAACTTGGGAATTCATATGGGTCCTGCAGAGTTTAACGTAGAGTTCCAAGTGTTCGATATCAACACCAGTTACAACCTGTTTCTGGGAAGACCGTTTATTCATATGACCGGGGTGGTGTCGTCTACCCTTCACCAGCTGATAAAATTTGTTTGGAAGGACCAGGAATTGGTCATTCATTGTGAGGGGAGTCACTCCGATGGGTATGCGCCAATCGTTGATGAGGTCTACCGAGGTTGCAATTTCTACACGATGGAGCTAATGAATGCTACCGGTGATGACTTGGCTCCATAGCCTCCTATGCCTTCGGTGTACAAGATGATTGCTATTGTTATGCTCCAGAGCGGTTTCAAACCAGGATTTGGGTTAGGGAAGCATTTCAAGGAATTGTTGAGCCTATTCAAGTTCCCGCCAAATGAGCGAAGTTCGGTTTGGGATATGTCCCAACAGATTATGAAGCAGAGATGAAGAACAAGAGTGCTGACCAAGCATTGGCCAGGCCAATTCCTCATCTGTACCATTCATTCGCGATGCGAGAATGTCAATGATGATGGTCTCGGGGAAGGACTTTGGGGACTTTTTGAGAATATTGATGCGGTCATCAAGGAAGAGGCTGGGACATCAGGCGTCCGTGATGCGGAACCTGATGAGCAATTACAAAATTGGAACTCCATACTGCTCTTGATTTCCCGTGCATCTTGTTAGAAAGGACATGTGTTTATATTTGTTTTTAAAATCGGTGGTAGTCTGAAAGAGGCCCGAGACCCACCTTTTATGCAGTTTTTATTTGTTTGAAGTTTTTAAATTCCCTTGTGATGTTTAAAAAGGCGAAATGGCCCTTAGCCATGGCCAAAGTTTGTTCTTGTTTTTCAATTTAAATGAAAGCCTCTTTTATCGAAATTTGTTTACTTATCTGTTTACATTTTATTTTCCTAACTTTATATGTTTATGATTTCAGTAATATTAATTTAAAACCTGTCAATGTCTTGTCATGAACCGAGTGAACAAAATAAGGCAGGTGAAGGTGATGGCAAATGCGAGGAATATGAAGAAGATAATGAGGTACCCGAGCATGTTGTTGAAGAGTTTCGACAATTCGAGAATCAACACAAGCCAAATTTGGAAGAAATTGAAACTGTGAATCTAGGGGACGAGGATTGTGTTAAAGAAGTAACAATCAACGTTCATCTGACTGAAGCTCAGAGAAGGGATCTGGTTAGCTTGCTTAGAGAATACATTAATGTATTTACCTGGTCTTACAAATATATGTCGGGGATGAGTACGAATATGGTGTCCCACAAGTTGCCGATTAATCCAGATTTCAATCCAGTAAAACAAAAGACTCGGAAGTTCAAGGTTGAGTTGAGTTTAAAGATCAAAGAGGAGATTACTAAACAGATCGAGTCTCAAGTAGCGGAAGTGACGCAATATCCGATGTGGTTAGCCAACGATGTTCCGGTTGCCAAGAAAGACGAAAAAATCAAAAATTGTGTTGACTACAGAGATCTCAACAAAGCTAGCCCGAAAGATAATTTTCCATTGCCAAACATTCACATTCTCATTGATAATTGTATTAAGCATGAGATCTAGTCGTTTATGGATTGTTATGCTGGCTATCACCAGATCCTGATGGATGAAGAAGATACAGAAAAGACAACTTTCATCATCCTCTATGGTGTATATCATTATCGGGTGATGCCTTTTGGTCTCAAAAATTCTGGTGCTACTTACATGAGGGCTATGACGACCATCTTTCATGATATGATTTACAAGTAGATTGAGGTATATGTAGATGATGTCATAATCAAGTCCCACGAGAGTTCGGATCACATGACTCACTTAAGGAAATTCTTTGATCGTCTACGTCTATAAAATTTGAAGTTAAATCCCGCCAAATGTGCTTTTGAAGTACCGACTGAAAAGTTGTTGGGATTAATAGTTAGCAGAAGAGACATTGAGCTTGATCCTTCCAAGATAAAAGCGATTTAAGAATTACCTCCTCTGAAGACCAAGAAAGAGGTGATGAGTTTTCTGGGAAGGTTGAACTACATCAGTCGGTTCATAGCTCAATCCACCGTGGTGTGTGAGCCCATCTTCAAGTTGTTGAAAAAAGATGCCATGACCAAGTGGACCGGAGAATGTCAAACTAATTTTGATGCCATCAAGAATTATTTGTCCAATCCGTCGGTGTTGGTCCCTGCTCGAGAAGAAAATCATTTGTTGCTATATCTATCTGTCTCAGATAATGCATTTGGATGCGTTCTTAGTCAACATGATGAAACTGGGAAGAAAGAGCGAGCCATTTATTATTTGAGCAAAAAATTCACTCTATATGAGGCTCGTTACACTCTTTTGGAGAGGACATGTTGTGCTTTGACCTCGATTGCGCAGAAGTTGAGACGTTATTTATCTTCTTATACCATATATCTCATTTCCAGGATGGACCCAATAAAATATATTTTACAGAAAGTGATGCCGACTGGGAAGTTGGCTAAATGACAAATGCTATTAAGTGAGTTTGACATTGTGTATGTGACCTAGAAAGCGATAAAAACACAAACCTTGGCTGATCATCTTGCGGAGCATCCAGTTGATGAAGAGTATGAACCGCTCAAGACTTATTTTCCCAATGAAAACAATACATTTGTGGGCGAAGATATTTCTGAAGCATATCGGGGTTGGAGAGTGTTCTTTGATGGAGCGGCGAATCACCAAGGGAAAGGTATCGGAGCGGTCCTAGTGTCATAAACCGGTCAACACTATCTTATGACGGCTAAAGTCCGATTTAATTGCACGAACAACATGACTGAGTATGAAGCTTGCATCCTCGGTCTGAAAATGGAAATTGATATGAACGTTCATGAGTTGTTGGTTATTGGAGATTCAGATTTGCTAATTCACCAAGTTCAATGAGAATGGGCCGTGAAGAACCAAAA
>JAJOOO010024284.1:0-11644 GCA_029582685.1 Solanum piurae
TTTTTTTTTTTTTTTTTAGGGTTTAGCATATACAATTTAGGGCTTTATAAGGTTTAGAGCTTAGAGTTTTTTAGGTACAGGGGTTTATATGTTTTTTTAGGGTTTTTAAGGGTTAAGTGTTTTTAGGAGTTTTTAGGCTTTATGGTTTAGAGATTAAGGTTTTTAGGGGTTTTAAATGGTTTTTAGGGTTATAGGATTGAGGTTTTCTTAAGGTTTAAGGTTTAGAGTTTCTTAGGGTTTTAGGTTTAGGATTTATAGTTTTAGGTTAGGGTTGAGGGTTTAGGGTTTAGGGCTTAGGGTTTTTTTAGGTTTAGGGTTTTAGGTTAAAAGTTATATTTAAGTTTAGGGTTTTAGTTAAGGGTTATATTTATGTATCTAAGGTTTAGGGCTTTGGGTTTTTTAGGTTATGGGTTTTTATGATTTATAGGTTTTGGGCTTAGCATTTTTTTGTGTTTTCTAGGGTTTATCATATATGAGTTTTTTATGTTTGGGGGTGATTGGGTTTTTTATGGTTTTTAAGACTTAAGTGTTTCTTAGGGTTCTTTAGGGTTTAGGGTTTAGGGATTAGGTCTTTTTTGTGTTTTTTAGGCTTAGGGTTTACTAATTCTTAGGATTTTGGGATTACAGCTTAGGGATTTTTAGGGGCTGTAAATGGTTATAATGGTTTATTTTAGAATTTATAGGATTTAGGGTTTCTTAAGGTTTAGGATTAGGATGTCTTAGGGTTTTAGATTTAGGATTAAGGGTTTTTAGGTAGGATTTAGGGTTTAGGGCTTAGGGTTATTTTAGGTTTAGGGTTTCAGGTTAAGGGTTTTATCTAGGTTCTTAGGGATTAGGGCTTTGAGTTTTTTAGGTTAAGGTTTTTAGGCTTTTTTAGGTATACGGTTTAGGGATTAGGATTTTTTTAATGTATTTTTAGGGTTTAACATATACAATTTAGGGATTTAAAAGGTTTAGAGCTTCGAGTTTTTTTAGGTTTAGGATTTTTTAAAGGTTAAGTGTTTCTTAGGGTTTACGACTTAGGTTTTTTTTTGTGTTTTTTAGGTTTAGGGTTTATAGATTTTTAGCATTTAGGTTTAGAGCTTAGGGTTTTTAGGGGTTTTAAATAGTTTTAGGGTTTATTTTAGGGGTTAAAGGATTTAGGGTTTATTATTTTTAGGGTTTAGGGTTTTAGTTTAGGGTTTAGAGGTTTTTTAGGTTTAGGATTTTAGGTTAAGGATTTAGGGTTTTAGATTTAGGATTTAGTGTTTTAGGTTTGTATTTAAAGTTTTTGGTTAGGGTTTCGGGTTTTTTTAGGTTTAGGGTTATAGGTTAAGGATTTTATTTAGATTTTTATGGTTTAGGGATTTGGGTTTTTTAGGTTTATGGTTTAGGGCTTAGGTTTCTTTTGTGTTTTTAGGGTTTATCAAGAACGATTTTGGGCTTTATAGAGTTTAGAGCTTAGAGTTTTTTAGCTTTAGGGGGTTTTGGGTTTTTAGGGATTTTAAGGGTTAAGTGTTTCTTAGGATTTAAGGTTTTAGACTTAGCATTTTTTGTGTTTTTTAAATTTAGGGTTTACGGATGTTTAGGATTTAGGGTTTCAAGCTTAGTGCTTTTTAGGGGTTTTAAATGGGTTTTAGGGATTATAGAATTTAGGGTTTCATAAGGTTTATGATTTAGGGTTTTTCTAGGTTAAGCTTTTTTCTTGGTCTTTAGGGTTTAGGACTTTGGGTTTTTTTGGTTAAGGGCTTTAGGGTTTTATAGGTTTAGGGTTTATGGCTTAGGGTTTTTTTTTGGTTTAGCATATAAGATTTAGGGATTTATAGGGTTTAGAGCTAAGAATTTTTTTAGGTTTAGTGGTTTTTGGGTTTTTAGGGTTTTTAAGGCTTAAGTGTTTCTTAGGGTTTTTTAGTGATTCGGGTTTAGGGCTTATGGTTTTTTAAAATATTTTTTAGGTTAGGGTTTGCGGATTTTTAAGATTTTGGGTTTAGAGTTTAGGGTTTTGTGGTGGCTATAAATGGTTTTAAGGGTTTATTTTAGGATTTAGGGTTTCTTAAAGTTTAGGGTTTAGGGTTTCTTAGGGTTATAGGTTTAGGATTTATGGTTTTTGGTTATGGTTTAGGGTTTAGGGCTTAGGTTTTTTTAGGTTTAGAGTTTTACGTTAAGGGTTTATCAAGGCTTTTAGGATTTAGGGCTTTGGGTTTTTTAGGTTAAGGTTTTATAGCTTTTATAGGTTTAGGGTTTAGGGCTTATGGATTTTTGTGTTATTTAGGGTTTAGCATATACCTTTTAGGGCTTTATAGTGTTTAGAGCTTATAGTAATTTTGAGGTTTAGGAATTTTTGGGTTCTTTAGGATTTTTAAGGGTTAAGTATTTCTTAGGGTTTTGGGCTTAGGATTTTTTGTGTTTTTTAGGTTTAGGGTTTATGGATTTTAATGATTTAGGGTTTAGAGCTTAGGATTTTGTAGGGGTTAAATTTTTTTTTTAGGGTTTATAAGATTTAGGGATTTATAAGGTTTAGTGTTTAGCGTTTCATAGGGTTTTAGGTTTATGTTTTAGGGTTTTAATGTTTAGGGTTTAGGGCTTTTGTTTTATTTAGGTTTAGGGTTTTAGGTTAAGGGTTTTATTTAGGTTTTCAGGGTTTAGGGCTTTGGGTTTTTTAGGTTAAGATTCTTTAGGATTTTATAGGTTTAGGATTGAGGGCTTGGGATTTTTTTCGGTATTTTTTAGGGTTTGGCATATACTATTTAGGGTTTTATAGGGTTTAGATCTTTGAGTTTGTTAGGTTTAGGGTTTTTTGTGTTTTTTAAGGGTTTTTATGGGTTAAGTGTTTCTTAGGCTTTAGGGATTTATTTTGTGTCTTTTTTAGGTTTAGGGTTTGCGGATTTTTAGGATTTAGGGTTTAGATCTTAGAGTTTTGTATGGGTTTAGAATGATTTTTCAGATTTATTTTAGGGTTCATTGGATTTAGGGTTTTTTAAGATTTAGGGTTTCTTAGGGTTTTAGGTTTATGATTTAGGGTTTTAGGTTTAGGATTTAGGGTTTTAGATTAAGGTTTAAGGGTTTTGGACTTCGGGTCTTTTAGGTTTGGGGTTTTCGGTTAAGGGTTTTATCTAGGTTTTTGGGGTTTTAGGTTAGGGCTTAGGTTTTTTTTTGTGCTTTTTAGGTTTAGGATTTACGGATATTTAGGATTTGGGGTTTAGAGATTTGGTTTTGTAGGGGTTTTAAATGGGGGTTAGGGTTTATTGTATCGTTTATAGGATTTAGGGTTTCTTAAGTTTTAAGCTTTAAGGTTTCTTAGGGTTTTAGGTTTAGTATTTAGGGTTTTTGGTTAGGTTGTAGGGTTTAAGGCTTAGGGTTTTTTTAGATTTAGGGCTTTGGTTTTTATTTTTGGTTTTTAGGGTTTAGCGTATACGATTTAGGGGTTTATAGGGTTTAGAGCTTAGTGTTTTTAGGTTTAGGTTTTTTTTAGGGGTTTTAACGGTGAAGTGTTTTTTATGGTTTAGGGTTTAGGATTTATGTTTTATTTTGTGTTTTTTAGGTTTAGGGTTTATGAATTTTTAGGATTTAGGATTTAGATCTTAGGGTTTTGTAGGGCTTTTAAATGGTTTTAAGGGTTTATAATAGGGTTTATAGGATTTAGGGTTTCTTACGGCTTAGTCTTTAGGGTTTCTTAGGATTTTATATTAGGATTTAGGGTTTTACGTTTGGATTAAGGGTTTTGAGTTAGGGTTTTATTAGGTTTAGGGTTTTATGTTAGGGTTTTTAAGGTTTAGTGCTTTGGGTTTTTTAGGTTAAGGTTTTTTGGGTTTTATAGGTTTAATGTTTAGGGCCTACGGTTTTTGTTTTTTTGATTCTTTTTGGACTTAGCATATATGATTTAGGGCTTTATAGGATTTAGAGCTTAGAGTTTTGTCGGTTTTGGGATTTTAGGGTTTTTAAGGGTTAAGTGTTTCTTAGGGTTCTTTAGGGCTTAGGGCTTATGTTTTTTTTTTGTTTTTTAGGTATAGGGGTTTTTGTGTTTTTTAGGGCTTGTAAGGGTTTAGTATTTCTTAGGG
This sequence comes from Solanum piurae, assembly GCA_029582685.1. Taxonomy (NCBI): domain Eukaryota; kingdom Viridiplantae; phylum Streptophyta; class Magnoliopsida; order Solanales; family Solanaceae; genus Solanum; species Solanum piurae. The sequence goes on from JAJOOO010024284.1 coordinate 4,038, forward strand.
TTTTCTAGGATTTAGGATTTAGGGCTTAGGTTTTTTTTTGTGTTTTTCAGGTCAAGGTTTACAAGTTTTTAGGATTTAGCGTTTAGAGCATACGGTTTTGTGGGGGTTTTAAACGCTTTTTAGGGTTTACATTAGGGTTTATAGGACTTAGGGTTATTTAAGGTTTAGGGTTTAGGATTTCTTAGGGTTTTAGGGTTAGGATTAGGGTTTTTTGTGTTTTTTAGGGTTTAGCATATACAATTTAGGGCTTTATAAGGTTTAGAGCTTACAGTTTTTTAGGTACAGGGGTTTATATGTTTTTTTAGGGGTTTTAAAGGTTAAGTGTTTCTTAGGGTTTTTAGGGTTTATGATTTAGAGATTAGGGTTTTTAGGGGTTTTAAAGGGTTTTTAGGGTTATAGGATTGAGTGTTTCTAAAGGTTTAGGGTTTCTTAGGGTTTTAAGTTTAGGATTTATTGTTTTAGGTTAGGTTGTAGGGTTTAGGGCTTAGGATTTTTTTAGGTTTAGGGTTTTAGGTTAAAGGTTATATTTAGGTTTAGGGTTTTAGGTTAAGGGTTATATTTAGGTATCTAAGGTTTAGGGCTTTGGGTTTTTTAGGTTATGGTTTTTTATAATTTTATAGGTTTAGGGTTTAGAGCTTAGTGTTTTTTTGTGTTTTCTAGGGTTTAGCATATATGATTTAGGGCTTTATTGGGTTTAGAGATTAGAGTTTTTTTAGGTTTAGGGGTTATTGGGTTTTTTAGGGTTTTGTGTTTTTAAGGGTTAAGTGTTTCTTAGGGTTCTTTAGGATTTAGGGCTTAGTTTTTTTTTTGTGTTTTTTATGCTTAGGGTTTACTAATTCTTAGGATTTTGGGATTAGAGTTTAGGGATTTTTAGGGGCTTTAAATGGTTTTAAGGGTTTATTTTAGGGTTTAAATGATTTAGGGGTTCTTAAGGTTTAGGATTAGGGTGTCTTAGGGTATTAGATTTAGGATTAAGGGTTTTTGGGTAGGATTTAGGGTTTAGGGCTTAGGGTTATTTTAGGTTTAGGGTTTCAGGTTAAGGGTTTTATATAGGTTCTTAGGTATTAGGGGCTTTGAGTTTTTTAGGTTAAGATTTTTAGGCTTTTCTAGGTTTAGGGATTAGGGATTAGGGTTTTTTTTAAATGTATTTTTAGGGCTTAGCATATACAATTTAGGGCTTTAAAGGGTTTAGAGCTTCGAGTTTTTTAGGTTTAGGGGTTTTTTAAGGTTAAGTGTTTCTTAGGGTTTATGGCTTAGGGTTTTTTTTTTTGTGTTTTTTAGGTTTATGGTTTACAAATTTTTAGCATTTAGGGTTTAGAACTTAGGGTTTTTAGGTGTTTTAAATGGTTTTAGGGTTTATTTTAGGGGTTGTAGGATTTAGGGTTTCTTATTTTTAGGGTTTAAGGTTTTAGTTTAGGGTTTAGAGGTTTTTTAGGTTTAGGGTTTTAGGTTAAGGATTTAGAGTTTTAGATTTAGTATTAAGTGTTTTAGGTTAGGGTTTGGAGTTTTTTTAGGTTTAGGGTTATATGTTAAGGATTTTATCTAGATTTTTATGGTTTAGGGATTTGGGTTGTTTAGGGTTTTATAGGTTTATGGTTCAGGGCTTAGGTTTCTTTTGTGTTTTTTTAGGGTTTATCAAGTACGATTTAGGGCTTTATAGAGTTTAGAGCTTAGAGCTTTTTAGGTTTAGGAGTTTTTGGGGTTTTAGGGATTTTAAGGGTTAAATGTTTCTTAGGGTTTAAGGTTTTGGACTTGGGGTTTTTTGTGTTTTTTAGATTTGGGGTTTACGGATGTTTAGTATTTAGGGTTTCGAGCTTAGTGCTTTTTAGGGGTTTTAAATGGGGTTTAGGGTTTATAGGATTTAGTGTTTCTTAAGGTTTATGATTTAGGGTTTTTTTAGGTTAAGCTTTTTTCTTTGTTTTTAGGGTTTAGGACTTTGGGTTTTTTAGGTTAAGGGTTTTATAGGTTTAGGGTTTACGGCTTAGGAATTTTTTTTGTGTTTTTTTTGGTTTAGCATATACGATTTAGGGAATTATCGGGTTTAGAGCTCATAATTTTTTTAGGTTTAGAGGTTTTTGGGTTTTTTGGGTTTTTAAGGCTTAAGTGTTTCTTAGGGTTTTTTAGTGTTTTGGGTTTAGGGTTTATGGTTGTTTTTAAAATCTTTTTTAGGTATAGGGTTTACAGATTTTTTGAATTTTGGGTTTAGAGTTTAGGGTTTTGTGCTGGCTATAAATGGTTTTTAGGGTTTATTTTAGGGTTTATAGGATTTAGGGTTTCTTAAAGTTTAGGGTTTAGGGTTTCGTAGGATTTTAGGTTTAGGATTTAGGGTTTTAAGTTATGGTTTAGGGTTTAGGGCTTAGGTTTTTTTAGGTTTAGAATTTTACGTTAAGGTTTTTTATCCAGGATTTTAGGGTTTAGGGCTTTGGGTTTTTTAGGTTATGGTTTTATAGCTTTTATAGGTTTAGGGTTTAGAGCTTATGTATTTTTGTGTTATTTAGGGTTTAGCATATACCTTTTAGGGCTTTATAGTGTTTAAAGCCTACAGTAATTTTGAGGTTTAGGAATTTTTGGGTTCTTTAGGATTTTTAAGGGTTAAGTATTTCTTGGGGTTTAGGGGTTAGGATTTTTTGTGTTTGTTAGGTTTAGGGTTTATGGATTTTTATGATTTAGGGTTTAGAGCTTAGGATTGTGTAGGGGTTTTAAAAAAAAATTAGGGTTTATTTTAGGGTTTATTAGATTTAGGGTTTTATAAAGTTTACTGTTTAGGGTTTCATAGGGTTTTAGGTTTATGTTTTAGGGTTTTAAGGTTTAGGGTTTAGGGCTTAGGTTTTATTTAGGTTTAGGGTTTTAGGTTAAGGGTTTTATTTAGGTTTTCAAGGTTTAGGGCTTCGGGTTTTTTAGGTTAAGATTTTTTAGGATTTTATAGGTTTAGGATTGAGGGCTTAGGATTTTTTTTGGTATATTTTAGGGTTTACCATATACTATTTAGGGCTTTATAGGGTTTAGATCCTTGAGTTTGTTAGGTTTGGGGATTTTTGTATTTTTTAAAGGTTTTTATGGGTTAAGTGTTTCTTAGGGTTTAGGCTTTAGGGATTTTTTTTTTTGTATTTTTTAGGTTTAGGGTTTGCGGAATTTTAGGATTTAGGGTTTAGATCTTAGAGTTTTGTAGGGGTTTGGAATGGTTTTCGGATTTATTTTAGGATTCATAGGATTTAGGGTTTTTTAAGGTTTAGGGTTTCTTAGGGTTTTAGGTTTAGGATTTAGGGTTTTAGATTAGAGTTTAGAGTTTTTTGAGTTCGGGTTTTTTAGGTTTGGGGTTTTCGGTTAAGAGTTTTATCTAGGTTTTTGGGGTTGGTTTTTTTTTTTGTGCTTTTTAGGTTTAGGATTTACGGATATTTAGGATTTAGGGTTTAGAGCTTTGGTTTTGTAGGGGTTTTAAATGGAGTTCAGGGTTTATTTTATGGTTTATAGGATTTAGGGTTTCTTAAGGTTTAAGCTTTAAGGTTTCATAGGGTTTTAGGTTTAGGATTTAGGGTGTTTGGTTAGGTTGTAGGATTTAGGGCTTAGGTTTTTTTTAGATTTAGGGTCTTAGGTTAAGGGTTTTATCTAGTTTTTAGGATTTAGGGCATTGGTTTTTGTTTTTTGGTTTTTAGGGTTAAGCCTATACGATTTAGGGCTTTATAGGGTTTAGAGCTTAGTGCTTTTTAGGTTTAGGTTTTTTTGATGGTTTTTAAGGGTGAAGTGTTTCTTAGGGTTTTTTGGGTTTAAGGTTTAGGGCTTAGGTTTTTTTTTTGTGTTTTTTAGGTTTAGGGTTTATGGATTTTTAGGATTTAGGATTTAGATCTTAGGGTTTTGTAGGGCTTTTAAATGATTTTAAGGGTTTATAATAGTGTTTATAGGATTTAGGGTTTCTTAAGGTTTAGTCTTTAGGCTTTCTTTGGATTTTATGTTAGTATTTAGGGTTTTACGTTAGGGTTAAGGATTTTGAGTTAGGGTTTTATTAGGTTTAAGGTTTTATGTTAGGGTTTTTAAGGTTTTGTGCTTTGGGTATTTTCAGTTAAGGTTTTTTGGGTTTTATAGGTTTAATGTTTAGGGCTTACGGTTTTTGTTTTTTTGAATTTTTTAGGATTTAGCATGTACGATTTAGGGCTTTATAGGATTTAGAGCTTAGAATTTTGTCGGTTTTGGGATTTTTGGGTTTTTTTAGGATTTTTAAGTGTTAAGTGTTTCTTAGGGTTCTTTAGGGTTTAGGGTTTAGGGCTTATGTTTTTTTTGTGTTTTTTAGGTATAGAGTTTTTTGGGTTTTTTAGGGCTTGTAAGGGTTTAGTGTTTCTAAGGGTTTTCTAGGATTTAGGATTTAGGGCTTAGATTTTTTTTTTTGTGTTTTTCAGGTTTAAGGTTTACAATTTTTTAGGATTTAGCGTTTAGAGCATAGGGTTTTGTGGGGGGTTTTAAACGCTTTTTAGGGTTTACATTAGGGTTTATAGGAGTTAGGGTTATTTAAGGTTTAGGGTTTAGGATTTCTTAGGGTTTTAGGGTTAGGATTAGGTTTTTTTTGTGTTTTTTAGGGTTTAGCATATACAATTTAGGGCTTTATAAGGTTTAGAGCTCAGAGTTTTTTAGGTACAGGGGTTTATATGTTTTTTAGGGTTTTTAAGGGTTAGGTGTTTCTTAGGGTTTTTAGGGTTTATGGTTTAGAGATTAGGGTTTTTAGGGGTTTAAAATGGTTTTTAGGGTTATTGATTGAAGGTTTCTTAAGGTTTAAGGTTTAGGGTTTCTTATGGTTTTATGTTTAGGATTTATAGTTTATTTCAGGGTTTAGGGTTTAGTGTTTAGGACTTAGGGATTTTTTAAGTTTAGGGTTTTAGGTTTTAGGTTATATTTCGGTTTAGGTTTTAGCTTAAGGGTTATATTTAGGTATCTAAGGTTTAGGGCTTTGGGTTTTTTAGGTTTTGGTTTTTTATGATTTTAAAGGTTTAGGGTTTAGGGCTTAGCATTTTTTTTTTGTGTTTTCTAGGGTTTAGCATATATGATTTAGGGATTTATAGGGTTTAGAGCTTAGAGTTTTTTAGGTTTAGGGGTTATTGGGATTTTTAGGGTTTAGGGGTTATTGGGATTTTTAGGGTTTTTAAGGGTTAAGTGTTTCTTACGGTTCTTTAGGGTTTAGGGATTAGGTTTTTTTTTTGTGTTTTTTAGGCGTAGGGTTTACTGATTCTTAGGATTTTTGGGATTAGATTTTAGGGTTTTTTAAGGGCTTTAAATGGTTTTAAGGGTTTATTTTAGGGTTTATAGGTTTTAGGGTTTCTTAAGGTTTAGGATTAGGGTGTCTTAGGGTATTAGATTTAGGATTAAGGGTTTTTGGGTAGGATTTAGGGTTTAGGGCTTAGGGTTATTTAGGTTTAGGATTTCAGGTTAAGGGTTTTATCTAGGTTCTTAGGGATTAGGGCTTTGAGATTTTTAGGTTAAGGTTTTTAGGATTTTATAGGTTTAGGGTTTAGGGATTAGGGTTTTTTTTAATGTATTTTTAGGGTTTAGCATATACAATTTAGGGCTTTAAAGGGTTTAGAGCTTCGAGTTTTTTTAGGTTTAGGAGTTTTTAAGGGTTAAGTGTTTCTTAGGGTTTACCTCTTCGGTTTTTTTTTTGTGTTTTTTAGGTTTAGGGTTTACATATTTTTAAGATTTAGGGTTTAGAACTTAGGGTTTTAGGGGTTTTAAATGGTTTTAGGGTTTATTTTAGGGGTTATAGGATTTAGGGTTTATTATTTTTAGGGTTTAGGGTTTTAGTTTAGGGTTTAGAGATTTTTTGGGTTAAGGATTTAGGGTTTTAGATTTAGGATTTAGTGTTTTAGGTTTGTATTTAAAGTTTTAGGTTAGGGTTTAGGGTTTTTTTAGGTTTAGGGTTATAGGTTAAGGATTTTATCTAGATTTTTATGGTTTAGGGATTTGGGTTGTTTAAGGTTTTATAGGTTTATGGTTCAGGGCTTAGGTTTCTTTTGTGTTTTTTAGGATTTATCAAGTAAAATTTAGGGATTTATAGAGTTTAGAGCTTAGAGTTTTTTAGGTTTAGGGGTTTTTGGATTTTTATGAATTTTAAGGGTTAAGTGTTTCTTATAGTTTAAGGTTTTGGACTTAGGGTTTTTTTTGTTTTTTAGATTTAAGGTTGATGGATGTTTAGGATTTAGGGTTTCGAGCTTAGTGCTTTTTAGGGGTTTTAAATGGGATTTAAGGTGTATAGTATTTAGGGTTTCTTAAGGTTTATGATTTAGGATTTTTTAGGTTAAGCTTTTTTCTTGATTTTTAGGGTTTTGGATTTTGGGTTTTTAGGGTTTTATAGGTTTAGGCTTAGGTTTTTTTTTGTATTTTTTTGGTTTAGCATATACTATTTAGGGATTTATATGGTTTAGAGCTAAGAATTTTTTTAGGTTTAGTGGTTTTTGGGTTTTTAAGGCTTAAGTGTTTCTTAGGGTTTTTTAGCGTTTCGGGTTTAGGGCTTATGGTTTTTTTTTTAATCTTTTTTAGGTTTAGGGTTTACGGATTTTTAGGATTTTGGGTTTAGAGTTTAGAGTTTTGTTTTGGCTATAAATGGTTTTTAGGGTTTATAGGATTTAGGGTTTCTTAAAGTTTAGGGTTTAGGGTTTCTTAGGGTTTTAGGTTTAGGATTTAGGATTTTAGGTTATGGTTTAGGGTTTAGGGCTTAGGTTTTTTTAGGTTTAGAGTTTTACGTTAAGAGATTTATCAAGGCTTTTAGGATTTAGGGCTTTGGGTTTTTTAGGTTAAGGTTTTATAACTCTTATAGGTTTAGGGTTTAGAGCTTATGGATTTTTAGCATATACCTTTTAGGGCTTTATAGAGTTTAGAGCTTAGAGTAATTTTGAGGTTTAGGAGTTTTTGGGTTCTTTAGGATTTTTAAGGGTGAAGTATTTCTTAGGGTTTAGGGGTTAGGATTTTTTTGTGTTTTTTAGGTTTAGGGTTTATGGATATTTATGATTTAGAGTTTGGAGCTTAGGATTTTGTAGGGGTTTTAAAATGTTTTTAGGGTTTATTTTAGGGTTTATTAGATTTAGGTTTATGTTTTAGGGTTGTAAGGTTTAGGGTTTAGGGATTAGGTTTTATTTAGGTTTAGGGTTTAGGGATTAGGTTTTATTTAGGTTTAGGGTTTAGGGATTAGGTTTTATTTAGGTTTTCAGGGTTTAGGGCTTTGGGTTTTTTAGGATTTTATAGGTTTAGGATTGAGGGTTTAGGATTTTTTTTGGTATTTTTCAGGGTTTAGCATATACTATTTAGGGCTTTGTAGGGTTTAGATCTTTGAGTTTGTTAGGTTTAAAGGTTTTTGTGTTTTTTAAGGGTTTTTATGGGTTAAGTGTTTCTTAGGGTTTTTTAGGGTTTAGGCTTTAGGTTTTTTTTTTTTTGACTTTTTTAGGTTTAGGGTTTGCAGTTTTTAGGATTTAGGGTTTAGATCTTAGAGTTTTGTAGGGGTTTGAAATGGTTTTTCGGATTTATTTTAGGGTTCATAGGATTTAGGGTTTTTTAAGGTTTAGGGTTTCTTAGGATTTTAGGTTTAGGATTTAGGGTTTTAGATTAGGGTTTAGGGTTTTTGGACTTCGGGT
>JAJOOO010024287.1:0-10756 GCA_029582685.1 Solanum piurae
TATACATATTGGTATAACTCGTTAGAAAACTTATTTCAAGAACTTCAAAAATCACTAAAGATTCTAGTCAAGTATTTATTTTTTTTGGGTCGAGGGGAATTATAAGGGGGTCGAAAATCAAACGCTCACTAATAAGATGAAAATTCTGACAGTGATTTCTTACCATTAAAATTCAATGTACTTATGTTATTGTAATTGCAATATATCCATTTTACATGTCTTCGTTTTATCATGGGTTTCTTGGTCAAACATGTGAGTATTTTACTGATTTTTTGTATTTTCAAATTTTTTGCTCTTTTAAATTAGTTTATAAATAAATTATTAGTCATTATTTCTTTAATCTCTGATTAGTTCTTTGCATATGAAGCAATTTTGATTAACTTTTTGGTCAATTGTTGGTTCTTAATTATTATTTCATTCGTTTTAATTTGTTTATTCTAAAAAAATTTAAAAATTTACTTTTAAAAAAATGTTTTCATTTTTTGAATAACTTTTTAAGTTCAACTTTTCACATGTCATCTTTAAGATTATAAGATTAAAAGACATTTTAATACATTTGATAAATCTTTTTATTTAAAACTACTAGATTCAATTTTTTTTTAAATCTAGTAGTTTTAAATAAAAATCCTTTAAGCTAACGCCTTTATATCAAACGGGACTAGGTGGGAAACCAATAAAAAATAAAAAATTAAGCCTCTAAGATAAGGTTTTTTTTGTTTCCTATCCAATGTCTGGAGCCCACATTAGAGCTCCGACTTAATTTGGATCGCGCTCTGTTGGGTTCATTCTGGGATGACGCTCCTAACATGATTTTCTCTATATGTAAGGCTCGAACTCAAGACCTCTGGTTAAGGGCGAAATAGTCTCACCACTACTCCACAACTCATATTGGTAGGTAAGTTAATTTTCACTATATATAAACATAGGACTAGTGGTGGATCGATGTTATCATGGAACACTTATTATGCTTAAAAGTTCATATTTGTCAATTCGATTCTTTGGTGCACGAAGTTTCGAGACTACTTCACCAAATCGAAGAGCTGAACTTTTGATATAATAAAAGACAAGCATTGAACCAAAAAAATCTAAGAACCAAATTAGTTCGATTCGGTTCGATCTTCCAATATTTATGCCCTACATAGGACCATATCAATTATCAAGAAATATTATTAATTTTTTGCCAATAGAAGTACTCAAAATTTGTATAATTTCTTTTCAATATATTTAAAACTTAAATTATGTCGTCATAGATATGAAACGAGATCTTAGCATCCTATTAATTAGGGCTTAATTATAGTGTCCAATTAAAGATATAGCAACGTGGAGGAAGATAGAAATTATTTAATAATTTATTTTATCTCAATTTTTGAATAATTTTTTTTCATTTACAAAAGAAAAAGGAAATCTATATGGACTCCCAATTTATTAATAGAAGATTTTATTGAAATTGATTATAATTAGTAACCAACACCTTTTTTTTTATTGAATAGACATAGTCAGAGTCAAGTCTAACCCCTCACATTAAGGGTTCACAACTTTGGTAATGACTTTAATTTATTTATTTTTAAAATGGTTATCAATAAGTAATCTAATATTCGGAAAACGAATTAATTATATCGAGATTTATTATGAATTGTGATGGAATGATTTGAATTTTTACACTTTTAATCAGGGATATCAGAGTTTTACTCCTAGGAATTTAAAAAAAAATCCTATTAGAGCTCTACCCAAAAAAAAATGTTTTCAAAAATGCGTGTTTTCAAATTTCATCAAATTACAATAGAAATATCGAATACATAATTATAAAAATAAAAAATAAAAAAGAATGTTATACTCTCTGAATTATTATTTTTTACCTGTTTAGACTAGTTCCTAAACAGAAATTCGAATGCTTTTCAAAGACTATGTAATGTACTAAGTTGATATATTATAGCTTTATTCTTAATTAAATAAGTGATGATTTGAGTTTAATTTTAATTCCATAAATAGTGAAAATTCTTCTATTTAAAAAGTAAAGTATGTGTCCACACAACTCAATCGTTTAACTCGTAACAATTATCCACATGTACCAACAATATTCTTTTCAGTAAGAGAATATCTTGTGCACATCGATCATATAATTAATTAATTAACTAATTAATTAACAGCTTTACCTGTAAATACTTTATTAAAATTTGCATCATTCATGTGGATATGATTTGATTTATATGACCTGGTTATTATTTGAGAATTTAAAAACATTTTTTTTAGATCATTTTTTTCAACTATATTTAATTGTTAACAATTATAATCTATAGAATCTTTATGAAAATTCTAAACATGTACATTTTAATTGTATCAAAATTATGTCTATGAGATAACGTGTGAAAGCGTGATCTTTCATTAATTAATACTCTTTCCGTTTCTATTTAGTTATCCATTTTTAACTTGACACATTTATTAAGAAAATAATATTCCCTTTATAAACTTTTAATTATTATGTTTCACTTTTCAAAAGTCGATTTGACTATTTTCCAAAGTTAAATTAAATTACATTAATTCGTTATTTAAAACAAATAAAAAAATAGATATTCAAAATCTATATAAAAAGTACTATAAATTCCAATTAATATGATGAAAAAAATACATCATAAAATGATAGTCAAAATTATGATCGTTTGACTCCGGAAAGTGAAACTATAACAATTAAAATTGGACAGAGGTAGATGTTATTTGAGAATTATACAAAGTAAGTTATTATTATTGTTGAGATATTTAGTTTGATTTTACCTTGAACTCGTGATCTTAATCAACTAGTAAGAGAAAATGATCTAAAACACACCTAATCTATATCCAAAATCTCAACTACACACTCCAACTTAACGGGTGTCCTTTCACCCCCTTAAACTACTTTAAAGCTAAATTATTTGCTCCCTAATGCTGAGGTGGCAAAGAAAGTGTAGTTTACTTTCTCAAAGAGAGTGAAAGGCAATTTTTTTTAATTAAAACTTTAATTTTAAAAAAATTCCATTTTCATATTAAATTTTTTGATTTTCTAAATGTTTTAATGCTACTTTTTACTCTAATATGTTTTATTAATTTTTATTTTTTTCGTTTCTTTCTTCTTCTTCAACAGTTTACCGGATTTAAGTTGCCAAAAAATAGAATGGACTCACCGCACCTTTCAACTACCACTAATGCTATTTAATTCCTTTTATAAAAAAAATCAACTTCATTGTGAAAATTACAATTAACATGGAATAAAATTAAAATTAAGAGTTTTTCATAACTAAATGTTCATAAGGACTTAATTATAGTGTCCAATTAAAGATTCAGTACCGTGAAGGAAGACAGAAATTATTTAATAATTTTATTTTATCTCAATAGTTGAATAATTACTTTTCATTTACAACAGAAAAAGGAAATCTATATGGACTCCCAATTTATTAATAGAATATATTATTGAAATTGATTATAATTAGTAGCCAACACCTTTTTTTTTAAAAGAATAGACATAGTCAGAGTCGAGCCTAACCCCTCACATTAAGGGTTCACAACTTTGTTAATGGGTTTAATATATTTTTTCTAAAAAATGGTTATCAATAAGTAATCTAATATTCGGAAAAAGAATTAATTATATCGACAATTAGTATGAATTTTCATGGAATGATTTGAATTTTTACACTTTTAATCAAGGATATTAGATTTTTACTTCTAGGAATTTAAAAAATATCGTATTAGATCTCTACCCAAAAAAAGTGTTTTCAGCAATGTGTGGATTCAAATTTCATTAACTTACAATATAAATATCGAATACATAATTATAAAAATAATAATAAAAAAAAGAATGTTATACTCTTTTAAAAAAAAAATTACCTGCTTAGTAGTTCCTAAACAGAAATTCAAATGTTTTTCAAAGACTATGTAATATACTAAGTTGATACATTATAGCTTTATTCTTAATTAAATAAGTGATGATTCGAGTTTAATTTTAATTCCGTATATAGTAAAAATTCTCCTATTTAAAAAATAAAGTAGGTGTCCACACGACTCAATCATTTAGATCGTAACAATTATCAACATGTACCAACAATATTCTTTTCAGTAAGAGAATATCTAGTGCATGAAGTCAACTCTTCTTGCACATCGATCATATAATTAATTAATTAACTAATTAATTAACAGCATTACATGTAAATACTTTATTAAAATTTGCATCATCGATGTGGATATGATTTGATTTATATGACCTGGTATTATTTGAGAATTTAAAAACAATTTTTTAGATCATTTTTTTAAACTATATTTAATTGTTAACTATTATAATCTATAGAATCTTTATGAAAATTCTAAACATTTACATTTTAATTGTATCAAAATTATGTCTATGACATAACGTGTGAAAGCGTGATCTTCCATTAATTAATACTCGTTCCGTTTCTCTTTATTTATCCATTTTTAACTTGACATATTTATTAAGAAAATAATATTCCCTTTATCCACTTTTAATTGTTATGTTTCGCTTTTCGAAAGTCGATTTGACTATTTTCCAAAGTTAAATTAAATTACATTAATTCGATATTTTAAACAAACAAAAAAATAGATATTCAAAATCTATATAAAAAGTACGATAAATTTCAATTAATATGATGAAAAAATACATCATAAAATGTTAGTCAAAATTATGATCGTTTGACTCCAAAAAGGAAAACTATAACAATTAAAATTGGACAGAGGTAGATGTTATTTGAGAATTATACAACGTAAGTTATTATTATTGTTGAGATATTTAGTTTGTTTTTTCCGTGATCTTAATCAAGTAGTAAGATAAAATGATATAAACCACCCCCCCCCCCCAATCTATATCCAAAATATCAACTACACACTTCAACTTCACGGGTATCCTATCACCCCCTTAAACTTTTTTAAGGCTAAATTATTTGCTCCCTAATGATGAGGTGGCAAAGAAAGTGTAGTTCACTTTTTCAAAGAGAGTGAAAGACAAATTTTTTTTATTAAAACTTTAATTTTAGAAGAATTCCCTTTTTCATATTAACTTTTTGATTTTCTAAATATTTTAATTCTACTTTTTACTCTAATGTGTTTTATTAATTGTTATTTTTTTTCGTTTATTTCTTCTTCTTCAACACTTTGCCGGATTTAAGTTGCCGGAAAATAGAATGGACTCACCGCACCTTTCAGCTACCACTAATGCTATTTCATTTCTTTTATAAAAAAAATCAACTTCACTGTGAAAATTACAATTAACATGAATAAAATTAAAATTAAGAGTTTTTCATAACTAAATGTTCATAAGGACTTAATTATAGTGTCCAATTAAAGATCCAGCAACGTGGAGGAAGATAGCAATTATTTAATAATTTTATTTTATCTCATTATTTGAATAATTATTTTTCATTTACAACCGAAAAAGAAAATCTATATGGACTCCCAATTTATTAATAGAAGATATTATTGAAATTGATTATAATTAGTAACCAACGCCTTTTTTTTTTAAAAGAATAGACATAGTCAGAGTCAAGCCTAACCCCTCACATTAAAGGTTCACAACTTTGGTAATGGATTTAATTTATTTTTAAAAAAAATGATTATCAATAAGTAATCTAATATTCGGAAAAAGAATTAATTATTTCGAGAATTTGTATGAATTGAGATGGAATGATTTGAATTTTTACACTTTTAATCAGGGATATCAGATTTTTACTTCTAAGAATTAATAAAAAATCATATTAGAGCCCTACCCTAAAAAAAGTGTTTTCAGCAATGTGTGAATTCAAATTTCATCAAATTACAATATAAATATCTAATACATAATTATAAAAAAAAAAAGAATTTTATACTCTCTTAATTTTTTTTTTATCTGTTTAGACTAGTTCCCAAACAGAAATTCGAATGTTTTTCAAAGACCATGTAATATACTAATTTGATACATTATAGCTTTATTCTTAATTAAATAAGTGATGATTCGAGTTTAATTTTAATTTCATAAATAGTAAAACTTCTCCTATTTAAAAAATAAAGTAGGTATCCACACGACTCAATCATTTAGATCGTAACAATTATCCACATGTACCAACAATATTCTTTTCAGTAGGAGAATATCTTGTGCATAAAGTCAACTCTTCTTGCACATCGATCATATAATTAATTAATTAACTAATTAATTAACAGCATTACATGTAAATACTTTATTAAAATTTGCATCATTGATGTGGGTATGATTTGATTTATATGACCTGGTATTATTTGAGAATTTAAAAACAATTTTTTTAGATCAGTTTTCTAAACAATATTTAATTGTTAACTATTATATTCTATAGAATCTTTATGAAAATTCTAAACATGTACATTTTAATTGTATCAAAATTATGTCTATGACATAACGTGTGAAAGCGTGATCTTTCATTAATTAACACTCCTTCCGTTTATATTTATTTATCCATTTTTAACTTGACACATTTATTAAGGAAATAATATTCCCTTTATACACTTTTAATTGTTATGTTTCGCATTTCGAAAGTCGATTTGACTATTTTCCAAAATTAAATTAAATTACATTAATTCGATATTTTAAACAAACAAAAAAATAGATATTCAAAATCTATATAAAAAGTACTATAAATTTCAATTAATATGATGAAAAAATACATCATAAAATGTTAGTCAAAATTATGATCATTTGACTCCAAAAAGGGAAACTATAACAATTAAAATTGGACAGAAGTAGATGTTATTTGAGAATTATACAAAGTAAGTTATTATTATTGTTGGGATATTTAGTTTGTTTTTTCCGTGACTTGATCTTAATCAACTAGTAAGAGAAAATGATCTAAACCCCTCCCCCCCCCAATATATATCCAAAATCTCAACTACTCACTCCAACTTTACGGGTGTCCTATCACCCCCTTAAACTTTTTTAAAGCTAAATTATTTGCTCCCTAATAATGAGGTGGCAAAGAAAGTGTAGTTCACTTTCTCAAAGAGAGTGAAAGGCAATTGAAAAGAATTCCCTTTTTCATATTAACTTTTTGATTTTATAAATGTTTTAATGCTACTTTTTACTTTAATGTGTTTTATTAATTTTAATTTTTTTCGTTTCTTTCATCTTCTTTAAAACTTTGCCGGATTTAAGTTGCCGCAAAATAGAATTGACTCACCTCACCTTTCAGCTACCACTAATGCTATTTCATTCCTTTTATTCAAAAAAATCAACTTCATTATGAAAATTACAATTAACATGGAATAAAATTAAAATTAAGAGTTTTTCATAACTAAATGTTCACAAGGACTTAATTATAGTGTCCAATTAAAGATTCAGCAACGTGGAGAAAGATAGAAATTATTTAATAATTTTATTTTATCTCAATTTTTATAATAATTATTTTTCATTTACAACAAAAAAAGAAAATCTATATGAATTCCCAATTTATTAATAGAAAATATTATTGAAATTGATTATAATTAGTAACCAACGACTTTTTTAAAAAAAGAATAGATATAGTTAGAGTCAAGCCTAACCCCTCACATTAAGGGTTCACAACTTTGGTAATGGATTTAATTTATTATTTTTAAAATGATTATCAATAAGTAATCTAATATTCGGAAAAAGAATTAATTATATCGAGAATTAGTATGAATTGAGATGGAATGATTTGAATTTTTACACTTTTAATCAGGGATATCAGATTTTTACTTCTAGGAATTAATAAAAAAATCCTATTAGAGCTCTACCCAGAAAAATGAGTTTTCAGCAATGTGTGGATTCAAATTTCATCAAATTACAATATAAATATCGAATACATAATTATAAAAATAATAATAATAAAAAAAAATGTTATACTCTTTTTAAATTTTTTTTTACCTGCTTAGAGTAGTTCCTAAACAAAAATTCGAATGTTTTTCAAAGACCATGTAATGTACTAAGTTGATACATTATAGCTTTATTATTAATTAAATAAGTGATGATTCAAGTTTAATTTTAATTCCGTAAGTAGTAAAGATTCTTCTATTTAAAAAATAAAGTAGATGTCAACACGACTCAATCGTTTAGATCGTAACAATTATCCACATGTACCAACAATATTCTTTTCAGTAAGAGAATATATTGTGCATGAAGTCAACTCTTCTTGCACATCGATTATATAATTAATTAATTAACTAATTAATTAACAGCATTACATGTAAATACTTTATTAAAATTTGCATCATTGATGTGGGTATGATTTGATTTATATGACCTGGTATTATTTGAGAATTTTAAAACAATTTTTTTAGATCATTTTTTTAAACTATATTTAATTGTTAACTATTATAATCTATAGAATCTTTATGAAAATGCTAAACATTTACATTTTAATTGTATCAAAATTATGTCTATGACATAACGCGTGAAAGCGTGATCTTCCATTAATTAATACTCTTTCCGTTTCTATTTATTTATCCATTTTTAACTTGACATATTTATTAAGAAAATAATATTCCCTTTATCCACTTTTAATTGTTATGTTTTGCATTTAGAAAGTCGATTTTACTATTTTTCAAAGTTAAATTAAATTACATTAATTCGATATTTTAAACAAACAAAAAAATAGATATTCAAAATCTATATAAAAAGTACTATAAATTTCAATTAATATGATGAAAAAATACATCATAAAATGTTAGTCAAAATTATGATCATTTGACTCCAAAAAGGGAAACTATAACAATTAAAATTGGACAGAAGTAGATGTTATTTGAGAATTATACAAAGTAAGTTATTATTATTGTTGGGATATTTAGTTTGTTTTTTCCGTGATCTTAATCAACTAGTAAGAGAAAATGATCTAAACCCCCCCCCCCCAATCTATATCCAAAATCTCAACTACTCACTCCAACTTTACGGGTGTCCTATCACCCCCTTAAACTTTTTTAAAGCTAAATTATTTGCTCCCTAATAATGAGGTGGCAAAGAAAGTGTAGTTCACTTCTCAAAGAGAGTGAAAGACAAATTTTTTTTATTAAAACTTTAATTTTAAAAGAATTCCCTTTTTCATATTAACTTTTTAATTTTCTAAATGGTTTAATGCTACTTTTTACTCTAATGTGTTTTATTAATTGTTATTTTTTTCCGTTTATTTCTTCTTCTTCAATACTTTGCCGGATTTAAATTGCAGGAAAATAGAATGGACTCACCGCACCTTTCAGCTACCACTAATGCTATTTCATTTCTTTTATAAAAAAAAATCAACTTCATTGTGAAAATTACAATTAACATGAAATAAAATTAAAATTAAGAGTTTTTCATAACTAAATGTTCATAAGGACTTAATTATAGAGTCCAATTAAAGATTCAGCAACGTGGAGGAAGATAGAAATTATTTAATAATTTTATTTTATCTCAATATTTGAATAATTATTTTTCATTTATAACCGAAAAAGGAAATCAATATGGACTCCCAATATATTAATAGAAGTTAAAATGTTTAGGGGGTAAAAGGACCCCCGTAAATTATAAGTGTGTAGTTGAGAATTGACTAATAGATTGGGAGGCATTTGACTATTTTCTCACTAGTAAATGTATTTATAGGGGCTGGATAGCTTATCTATATACCAAACTTTCTTGAAATGGCTATGTATGATATTGCCTCTTCTTCAAACCATAGCCAAATTAAGGGAATCGAAGAAGAAGAAGTTGTTGTAGTGATGGTACCTTTTTTATTACAAGGACATCTCAATCCACTCCTCAATATCTCTCAAGTAATTTCTTCCTACAATTTACCAATCTATTATCTTTCCTACGCTGATAAAATTAAGCAAGTTAAAAATCGTGTTAATGGTTGGGACCCTCTAACCACTTGCAACATCTATTTCCATGAATTCCCAAATCCACCATCTGGTGAACAATATTCTTCAAATAAATCTTTGTCTGAAAGGGAGTCACAAAAATTCATACTACCCCTCCTCGAAGAAACCCTTATGTTGCGCGAGCCTGTGGGTGCTTTCTTACAAGAGGTTTCCAAAAAAACACGCAAGGTGGTGGTCATTTATGACTTTATGATGGCTAGTGTTGTTGAAGACGTTGCTTCTCTACCAAATGCAGAGGCCTATTGTTTCAACATCTCGTCTGCTTTTATGATAAGTTCTATGTATGTGGAAGAGGAACTAATACGACTCCATCTCCCCTTGTTTATTGGCAAACTTGCTACGAGAGTTCTACTCCCAAGTGGATTTGAATTTCCCAATAATCTTCCGTCCTATCAAAGTAGTTTCATACCCGAGTTTATGGACTTTAGTATAAGGCAAGAGTTGTATAAAAAAATCTGCTCTGGAAACCTCTACTACACATGCAAGGCGATTGAGGGGCCTTATATCGATGTTCTTGCAAGGTTCAATAGGTTACTAAGAAGAAGCCCTAAGCAATGGGCTATAGGTCCATTACTTCCAATCATGACCATTAATGATGATAAAAACAACATCAATCGTCATGGGTGTTTGAAATGGCTAGACAAACAAGAACCAAACTCTGTAATATTAGTGTCATTTGGAACAACAACTTCCTTATCCACAGAGCAAATCAAAGAGCTCGCTATAGGGTTGGAAAAGAGTCAACACAAGTTCATTTGGATAGTGAGTGATGTGTTGTTAAAAGAAGGCGAACAAGTTCGAATTCCCAAAGGTTATGAAGAGAGAGTACAAGGAAGAGGACTCGTGGTGAAGGATTGGGCACCCCAATTAGAAATCTTAGGGCACTCAGCAACAGGAGGTTTCTTGAGTC
>JAJOOO010024288.1:0-11039 GCA_029582685.1 Solanum piurae
TAAATTTAATCCATTAAGCTGTCTGCTTGATTTCCTTCTTCAATCTTCCATCTTTAATTATTTTTAGCTCCAAACTTCTTCATTTTTCCATCAATTTAATCCTACAAATAAAATATATTATTTAGCACAATCCATAAAATTTATGCTCAAAAAGGATAAATATAAACACTAAATGTGAGGCAAATAATGATTAAAAATATGTATTTTGACCTCACATCAGTCTAGAAGTTAAAAAGCAAGTCAAATCAAAGTTTATAAAGTTTTCAAAAGTCTTTAACAAATGTTTACTTTTTTTTAAGACTTAAGTTTCAAGTTAAGCAAAGAGTAAATAGTTGAGTTCATTTCTCAAAAAGCTATAAGGGAACTAAGTATTCCTAAAGAGTTTATAAATATTTTCACATTTGAGCAAGAAAAGGGAACATCGATTCCAAGAGAGCTTTTAAGCTAAGTTTTGAGTAATTATCTCAAACCAAAGAAATAAGTTTATTTAAAAAAACTTATGAGCTAAGTATATTTTGGGAGCAGTATTGAGCACCGATATGGGGATATGAGTTCATATTAACTCAAGTCTCCATAAACAATGTAGCCATCATGGGTAGTAAATTATCATACTTTTTAGATGATTTCTTAAGATACTTTTAGCATAGACTAGTGAATCCACTAAGTTAAGTGTTCCATATGAAGGCAAAGTATAGGACAGTTTTGGCAGCGTGGGCAAGACGTTGTATCATCATTTAGGCTCATAGTGGTGGTTGTCGGTTAGAGAATCTCCCACATAAACTATATTACTTTGTTATATGAGTAAAGTTGAGTTTGCTATTGCATTTTCTTTAACGAACTTAGTTGCTTTTAATGTTTTATACAACTTTTCATATATTGCATGTGTCTTATTGCTTTATTATGAGTTGAGTTATTCATGAGTTGAGAAGAGCCAAGGTAAGTGTTTCTTTCAGAATCTTTTCAAGCCTATGTATAGTTTAGCTTTCCAACTCGCATACTTGTACATTCAATGTACTGATGCCAGTTGGCCTGCATCTTATTATGATACATACGCAGGTAACCAGGATCAGCATCCAGCGCCTCGTTGATCCAGTTTGAGCACTCAGAGTATTGTGGTGAGCCTCTTTGCTCCAGAAGGGTCCCTTTTATTGCTTTCAATTTTATTGTTAGTTCATTAGGATGTCGTGGGCCTGTCCCGACATCCATCTCAGTTGTTTATAGGCTTCATAGACAGACAATCAGTTAGTTAAATTTATTTGTCACTACTTTATTATTGGCTTATGTTTTTGAGACTTGAGGTTGCCATTTTGGCTAAGTTTAAATGTTTATTTAAAGATATTCTAAGTTATTGCACAAGTTCCTTGTTAGTCTTTTTCTTGTGTTTAATTCTTCCGCTGAGTAAGTAAGTCAGGCCAAGGGTTCGTTTGGGGCTAGCAATGGTTGTCGAGTGTCGGTCACGTCCAGGGTGTAGGCTCGGGGTGTGAAAAACTTGGTATCAGAGCACAGAGTTCAAGAGTCCTAGGGAGTTTATGAATTTGTGTCTGTAGAGTCCTAGTTATCGGTGTGAAGCGTGCCACATCTATAATTAGGAGACTGCAACACTTAGGAAATATTCTCACTTCTTCATACTCATTTTGTACGTTAGAGTTTAATCACTAAAAAGTTTCCTTCTAATTCATGCATGCGCGTATTTTCAGATAATCATGCCTCCACGAAGAGTTGTTAGAGGCCGCCCTGCTAGACGAAATGTTGAGGACCAAGAGTTACCTAATGCACCTGAAGTGCAACCTCAAGGGGAAGTCACTAATGCTGAATTTAGAGGAGCAATTAGGATGCTGAGTCAAGCTGTGACTAACCAGGTTGGGCAACAAAGAGGAGCTCGACAAGCAGGGGCTGACACTTCAAAGGATTCGTGAGTTCTTGAGGATGAATCCTCCAAGTTTCACTAGTTTAAGCACTTTTGAGGATCCGAAGAACTTTGTTGATGAACTGAAAAAAGTGTTTGATGTGATGCATGTTGCTGATAATGAGAGAGTTGAGCTAGCTGTATCTCAACTGAAGAATGTCACTAGGACTTGGTTCGACCAGTGGAAAGGGGGTAGAGCTGAGGATGCACCACCTGCGAGTTGGGCCTGTTTAAGGAGGCTATCTTGGGGCATTTTTTTCTCCGAGAATTGAAAGAGGCCAAGGTACGTGAGTTCCTCACACTTAAGCATGATTCTCTAAGTGTTCATGAATATGGGTTGGAATTCACCCAACTGTCTCGTTATACTCCAGAGATGGTTGCAGATAAAATGAGTAAGATGAGTCTGTTTGTGGTTGGGTTGTCCCGTCTATCAAGCAAAGAAGGCAAGGAAACTATGTTAATTGGGGACATGGACATATCAATGTTGATGGTTTATGTGCAGCAGGTTGAGGAAGAGAAACTAAGGGATAGGGAGGAATTCAGAAATAAGAAGGCTAAGACAGGGAATGAGTCCGGGCAGCAGAATGGTAATGTGAATCGTTCGTCCTTTTAGTAGAAGCAAAAGGGACATGCTACATCATCTGCTAGTGCACCTGCACCCAGAAACAAAGGCGAGTATAATGGCCAAAATTCGCAGAACTTCAGAGCTAGACCTGCACAGTCTTAGGGTAGTGTGGTACAAGGAGGTAACTGGGATCCTGCATGTGCTAGGCGTGGTAGAACCCACCTAGGTAACTGTCGTGATGGCCAGACATGTATTTTCAAGTATGGACAAGAGGGTCACTTCGTGAAAGAGTGCCCAAAGAATAGGCAATGTAGTGGAAATCAAGGCAATAGGGCCCAATCTTCATCTGTTGCTCCACCAGATAGGGCTGCACCTAGAGGAGCTACTTTCGGTACCAACGGATGAGCAAACCGTCTTTATACGATCACAAAGTTGCCAAGAGCAAAAGAACTCTCCAGATGTTGTCACTGGTATGATCAAAGTCTTTGCTTTTAATGTTTATGCTTTGCTAGACCCAGGAGCAAGTTTATATTTTGTAACCCTCTATGTTGCAAATAAGTTTGATGTTATTCCTGAGAAACTCTGTGAACCCTTTTGTGTTTCTACACCTGTTGGGGAGTCTATCCTAGCTGAGCGAGTTTGTTGTGATTGTGTCATTTCCATCAATCACAAAGACACCATGGCTAATTTAATTGAGTTAGACATGGTATATTTCAATGTCATTCTAGGTATGGATTGGCTTCATGCCTGTTATGCCTCCATTGATTGTAGGACTCGAGTTGTCAAGTTTGAGATTCCTAATGAGCCAGTCCTAGAGTGGAAAAGTAGTTCAGCAGTGCCTAAGGTTCGTTTCATTTCGTACCATAAGGCAAGAAAGTTAGTTTCCAAGGGGTGTGTCTATCACTTAGTCCGAGTTAATGACTCTAGTGTTAAGATACCTCTTATTCAGTCAGTTGCAGTAGTAAAAAAGTTTCTAGAAGTCTTTCCTGATGATCTACCCAGTGTCCCTCCTAAGAGAGAGATAAACTTCGGTATATATATTTTTCCAGATACTCGTCTTATCTCTATTTCGCCATATAGAATGGCACCATCAGAGTTGAAAGAGCTTAAAGAGAAGTTAAAATATCTCCTGAATAAGGGCTTTATTCGACCAAGTGTCTCACCTTAGGGCGCTCCGGTCTTGTTTGTGAGAAAGAAGGATGGTTCCCTTAGGATGTGTATAGATTATCGTCAGTTGAACAAGGTTACCATCAAGAACAAGTATCCTCTCCCAAGGATTGATGATCTTTTCGATCAGCTTCAGGGTGTTTCTTGTTTTTAGAAGATAGACCTCAGATCATGTTACCATCAGTTGAGAGTTAGGGAATGTGATATTCCAAAGACAACATTCAGAACCCGTTATGGTCACTATAAGTTTCTGGTCATGTCCTTTGGTTTGACCAATGCACCTGCAGCGTTCATGGACCTTATGAACAGAGTATTCAAACCTTATTTAGATATGTTTGTTTTCCTTTTCATTGATGACATACTAATCTATTCAAGGAATGAAGAAGATCATGCTAGTCATCTCAGATTAGTCCTTCAGACTTTGAAAGATAAGGAACTATATGCAAGTTCTCTAAATGTGAGTTTTGGCTTGAGTCTGTGGCGTTCTTGGGCCACATAGTTTCCAGTGATAGAATTAGAGTTGATACCCAAAAGATAGACGCAGTTTAGAGTTGGCCTAGACCCACATCTCCAAATGATATTAGGAGTTTCTTGGTTTTGGCTGGCTATTATAGAAGGTTTGTAGAAGGGTTCTCATCCATTTCGTCTCCTTTGACCAAGTTGACTCAGAAAATAGTGAAATTTCAATGGTCTGAAGCGTGTGAGAAAAACTTTCAGGAATTGAAAAAGAGGTTGACTACTGCCCCAGTGTTGACCTTACCAGAAGGTGCGCAAGGCTTTTTTATCTATTGTGATGCATCTAGAGTTGGTTTGGGTTGCGTGTTAATGCAGAATGGCAAGGTCATAGCTTATGCATCCAGATAGTTGAAAGTTTATGAGAAGAATTACCCAACCTATGACTTAGAATTGACTGCTGTAGTATTTGCTTTGAAGATATGGAGTCATTATATGGTGTTCATGTTGATGTATTCACTGATCACAAGAGTGTTCAATATGAGTTCACTCAGAAAGAGCTTAATCTCAGACAAAGGAGGTGGTTAGAATTACTCAAGGATTACGACATGAGTATTCTTTACCACACAGGTAAGGCTAATGTTGTTGTCGATGCCTTAAGAAGGTTGTCTATGGGTAGTACCACCCATGTTGAGGAGAAAAGAGAGAGTTAGTAAAAGATGTGCATAGACTTGCTCGCCTGGGAGTCAGACTTATGGATTCCACAGAAGGAGGATTAGTGGTGATGAATAGGGTTGAATCATCATTAGTGTCAGAAGTAAAAGGCAAGCAAGACTAAGACCCTATTTTGCTTGAATTGAAGGGAAATGTTTATAAGCAAAAAGTATTAGCTTTTGAACAAGGGGGAGATGACGTACTGAGATATCAAGGTAGATTGTGTGTACCAATGGTGGATGGACTCCAAGAGAGGATCATAGAGAAGGCTCATAGCTACAGATATTCCATTCATCCGGGTTCCACAAAGATGTATCGTGATTTGAAAGTATATTGGTGGAACAGTATGAAGAATGGCATTGCAGAATTTGTTGCTAAGTGCCCAAATTGCCAACAAGTTAAAGTAGAGTACCAAAGGCCCGGTGGTTTGGCTCAGAATATCAAACTTCCGGAATGGAAATGGGATATGATTAATATGGACTTCATCATAGGTTTACCAAGGTCTCACAGGCAACATGATTTTATTTGGGTGATTGTCGATAAAATGACAAAATCAGCCCACTTTTTACCGGTAAAGACTACTTATTCGACAGAAGATTATGCTAAGTTGTATCTTCAAGAGGTGATGAGACTTAAGGGTTCCGGTCTCCATTATTTCAGATAGAGATGCCCAATTTATTGCACAGTTTTGGAAGTCATTCCAGAAAGGCTTAGGTTCAAAGGTGAACTTGAGTACTGCTTTTCATCATCAGACAGATGGTCAAGCAGAGCGCACTATTCAGACCTTAGAGGATATGTTGAGGGATTGTGTGATTGATTTCAAGGGTAATTGGGATGATCACCTACCTCTTATTGAGTTTTCTTATAACAATAGTTACCACTCTAGCATCTAAATGGCTCCTTATGAAGCTCTTTATGGGAGAAGATGCAGATCTCCTATTGGATGATTTGAAGTTGGTGAAGCTAGGTTAATAAGACCATATTTAGTGCAACAAGCGATGGAGAAGGTGAAATTGATTCAAGAGAGGTTGGAGACGGCACAGAGTCGTCAGAAATCCTACAATGATGTTAGGAGAAGAGAGTTAGAGTTTGAAGTAGATGATTGGGTGTATCTAAAAGTTTCACCCATGAAGGGTGTTATGAGATTTTGTAAGAAGGGGAAGCTTAGTCCTCGGTATATTGGACCTTACCGAATATCCAAGAGGATTGGCAAAGTAGCTTATGAGTTGGAGCTACCACAAGAGTTAGCAGCGGTTCATCCGGTGTTTCACATCTCCATGTTAAAAAAGTGCATAGGCGATTCGTCATTGATCATACCAACTGAAGATTTTGGGATCAAGGATAGCCTATCTTATGAAGAAATTCCGGTTTAGATTCTAGATCGCCAAGTTCGCAAGTTGAGAACAAAAGAGGTAGCATCAGTCAAAGTCCTTTGGAGGAACCAATTTGTTGAAGAACCTACTTGGGAAGCTGAAGAGGATATGAAGAAGAGATATCCACATCTCTTTGAGTCTAGAGAAAATGCAGACCAAGGTACTAATTCTCTTCTTAGTACTCTTTAAATTATGAGTGAGCATATTGTTTGTTTGCAATTGCTTGTTGGGTGTTTGAACTTGATGTTACACCCTAGCCTAGTAAGAGTAATCTCATTCGAGGATGAATGTTCCCAAGGGGGAGATATTGTAACATCTCGCAATTTGAAATAACTAGGAAGAAGCTAATAATTGGAAATAGTCATTTTTGGAAAGAATGAAAATCTGGAAATTTGTTGAAGTTAGGAAAAGTTGAGTTTCGGTCAACTTCAAATAACCATAACTACTAGCTCAGGATGAGTTAGGTGTACTTCCAGATATGGTTAGAAATATCATGGAATGATCTTTCCAACGCCACCAATTTTGCACGATTCCGAGTTTGTATGAGTGACTTATGCCCTTTGGAAGTTGGGCTGTTGGATTTAGGAAAGTCTAATCCGGATTTTGGAAGGGTAATTTAGTCTTATCCTTACCTAATTATTCTAATTAATTTTTAGGAGTTTAATTGGGGTAAAGTCAGATTTCAGTCAGTTTTAGAAAAGTTAATTTCACGCTATGGCTTGGAGAAGAGGAGAAAAGAGGAGAAAGGAGAAGAACATTCAAGATTCGTCGATTTCGTCAAGGATAGCTTGTGGATTTCATTGGGGGTGATCCATAAAAGGTATGTGAGATCATATAGCGTTGGGTTAGTTCGCCCACGCGTTAATCATGATTTAATTCAGTGAATTTAAGTCTTTGAAAGTTTAGAAATTGCGTTCTTGATGAACATTGTTGAAGGTTTTTTCTTGAATTTTTGTGGGGTGTGTTGATTGAAGTTTCTTGCGATTTGATTCATGTTTCCAAGTGAAATTTCGGTTTGAATCTATCATATATTGGGGGTATATGATCTTAAGTGTTTGGGCAAAGAACCATTGAAGTTTAGAGGGTTTAGAGTTGAAAAACGGAGAAGAAAAGTCGTCAAACACCTGGGGAAGGGGGTGGGGCGTCGCGCCAGCCAGCGCCCCCCAAAAGGGACTCTGAAGTTTAACCCTTGGGGCGACGCGCCATCCAGCGCTCCCCAACATGTTCTCTGAAGTTTGAGGGCTGGCGCCCTCAGAGCGCCTCTCAGAGCGTCAGAGACGTCAGTTCTCCCCATTTCTTCCCCACCTTTTCGTACTTGTTCCCTAGCAATGTACCTATGTTTTCTAGTTGATTCCAACACTCTAAGGTACATCTAAACATCATGAAATCATCCATAAACATGAGATCATGAACCTTGAATCCATAGTCCAATTCAAGGAAAGTTAGGATTAAAGTCAAGAGAAGTTAAGAGTTAAGTCTAGAAGTTAAGAAGCAAGTCAAAGCAAAGTTTATAAAGTTTTCAAAAGTATTTAACGAATGTTTTAAATTTGTTTTAAGTCTTAAGTTTCAAGTTAAGCAAAGAGTATATAGTTGAGTTCATTTCTCAAAAAGCTATAAGGGAACTAAGTATTCCCAATGAGTTTATAAATGTTTTCACATTTGAGCAAGAAAAGGGAACATCGATTCCAAGAGAGCTTTTAGGCTAAGTTTTGAGTAATTATCTCAAACCAAAGAAAGAAGTTTGTTTTAAAAAAACTTATCAGCTAAGTATATTTTGGGAGTAGTATTGAGCACCGATACGGGGATGTGAGTTCATATTAACTCAAGTCTCCATAAACCATGTAGCCATCATGGGTAGTAAATTATCATACTTTTTAGATGATTCCTTAAGATACTTTTAGCATAGACTAGCGGATCTACTAAGTTAAGCGTTTTATATGACGGCAAAGTATAGGACAGTTCTGGCAGCGTGGGCAAGACGCTATATCACCACTTAGGCTCATAGTGGTGGTTGTCGGTTAGAGAATCTCCAACAGAAACTATATTACTTTGTTATATGAGTAAAGTTGAATTTGCTATTGCATTTTCTCTAACGAACTAAGTTGTTTTTACTGTTTTGTAAAGCTTTTCATATATTGCATGTGTCTTATTGCTTTATTATGAGTTGAGTTATTCATGAGTTGAGAAGAGTCAAGGTAAGTGTTTCTTTCAGAATCTTTTCAAGCCTATGTATTGTTTAGTTTTCCAACTCGCATACTCGTACATTCAATGTACTAATGTCAGTTGACATGCATCTTATTATGATGCAGATGCAGATAACCAGGATCAGCATCCAGCGCCTCGTTGATCCAATTTGAGTACTCAGAGTCTTGTGATAAGCCTCCTTGCTCCCGGAGGGTCCCTTTTATTGCTTTCAACTTTATTGTTAGTATATTAGGATGTGGTGGGCCTGTCCCGACATCCATCTCAGTTGTTTAGAGGCTTCATAGATAGACATACAGTTAGTTAAATTCATTTGTCACTACTTTATTGTTGGCTTATGTTTTTGTGATTTGAGGTTGCCATTTTGGCTAAGTTTGAATGTTTATTTAAAGACATTCTTAGTTATTTCACAAGTTCCTTGTTAGTCTTTTTCTTGTGTTTAAGTCTTCCGTTGAGTAAGCAAGCTAGGAACAAGGGTTCGCTTGGGGCCAGCAATGGCTCTCGAGTGCCGGTCACGTCCAAGGTGTAGGCTTGTGGTGTGACAATGGAAAACATTTTTGTTCATACCAAGCACACCCTTAATCTTAACTTTTAACATAATAAATTTATTTAGATTTGCCAAGGTGAAACTATTTTTTCATGTAAAAGAATTTTTAAACAAAAGACTTAGTGTACACACATCATCAAAAATTAGTCAAGGTGTTCGTTTACTATTGGGTGATAGTTCATGTAGAAAACTTATACTTTCAATCGTTAACTCAATAAATTGGATTGTTAAGGTGGTTTTTTTTACCTTAAACTCATTTAAGGGTGAATGGAAGATTTTTAAACTTGTGGTCTAAAAATATTATAAATATTTTTGTAGCTATAAATCTATCTCGTTAAAAAGAACGTAAAAGTTTAAAGTTAATTGTGAGTACTAAATAAAAATAGACTTTTAGAATGAACGAAAAAATTAAACTTATGGTTTAAAATAAATTATAGATATTTATGTAGATATAAATCTATATAATTAAGGAGAAAGTAGAAAATTAAAGTTAGTTCTTACCTAATATTAAAAAGAAGGGAGAAAGGTCAAAAATACTCTCAACTTTGTTTTATTGGTTGATTATGTTCTTGCCGTTAAAATGAAGTTATTTTTACCCCTGCCGTTATTAATTTCATCATTTATGCCTCTATGTTGATGGAAATCTCCAAATCGACTTAAATTGACCCGAATCTTAAATAACGACCCGTTTCCCCATTTTAAACCCATGCCCAACCCCTCTAACATATAGTCTTCTTCTCCCTTCAACTCTCTGTGCAGCCTTAACATTGTCAATGGTGCAGCCTTAACTTTGAAAAAGAAATATTCAATCATGCCTTAATTTTAGGTTATAAATCTTGGCTTTTCTAGAGTGCCAGATGTTATATTTAACATTTTTGGATTTCACGAATACTTTCACAGAGTTATGTGGGAATTTGAATGGATTGTGCACCTATTTTGATGGTTGTTGTTTCGCTGAAAGAGATGGCTGAAGGTGCTGAGTTATGTCGTTTCTGGTTTCATTTTCTTTCTCTGATGTTAGTTGTTCGTTCTTTTTGTCTGAGGTCGGGTCTTGGCACATAAAATGATAGTCAAAGTGGTCTTAAATAAGATAAGCACAGGAATAACGCTACTTTGGACATTTTTGTTAGTTGAACTAAAAGGTTAAAGAACGCCTTCCTTGTCCTGGATCTTAGCCTTAACATTGTTAATGGTGTCCGATTACTCTACCTCTAAGGTAATAGTCTTGTCCGTCAAGGTCACAAGGATCTGCATTTTTCACCACTTGGTGCGCCCAGATTTGAAGGTGAAGGGTTCCACTGCACAGAGAGTTGAAGGAAGAAGAAGATTATAGAGAAGACAATGAGGAGAAATGGACGAACAAGGTTGTAAAGAGATGAAGAATAGAGAGATGAATTTGGGGATTTAATTTGGTAATATTTATTTGGTTTAGCGGGTCGGGTTCAAATTAAAAGAAGAAATAGGGTAATTTAATTAAAATTGGGTTATTTTTGTTGATTTGGGGTTTTCCATTCAATTGTAGGGTACATATGACAAGTTTGTAGACGATGAAGGTATAAATAACTTCGTTTTAACGGCAAGCAATAAAATAAAATTGAGGGATATTTTTGACCTTTTTCCCTAAAAAAATAAAATTGACAAGGCATAGGGTGACTTTTTAAGTTTTAACATATGATATAGTAAAGAAAAGATCACAGAAACTTGGGATGGTCAGAATGAGAAATTTCATGTAATCTGCCGATTCATGTTGGGAAGAAAAGTGAAGTGAGCCAAAGAAGGAGAAGTAAAATCAAGAAGAATAAGGTCTTTAAGATTGATGTTAATAATAGACAAAATAATGAGTAACATAGCTTAAAGAGATTATTTTGTACTTTTTATTAATTTTAGGGAAAATGCATAAGTACCCCCCAGCTTATATCCAAAATTTCTGAGACACACCTAACCTTTACTAAGGTCCCATTACCCCCCTGAACTTATTTTATATATAATTTTTTACCCCTTTTCAGCCTACGTGGCACTATCTTGTGGGCCCAGCGCGTGTTGACTTTTTTTCAAGAATAGTGCCACGTAGGCCGAAAAGGGGTAGAAAGTTAATTAAAAAATAAGTTCAGG
>JAJOOO010024291.1:0-13560 GCA_029582685.1 Solanum piurae
TTAATGAGAAAGAAAGAGCTAATTAAGTTACTAATTAATAAAGAGCACAAAGAATTAAAAAAAACAGTGAAAAAGAGAGGAATATTGAACAAGGAACTGAAATATTTTGGAGGGAAAAGGGGGGAATTTGGGGAAAAATAAGGTGAGAGAGTGTGTGGTGTTAAAACGGGGCCCACAAATCCAAGTGTCAAAAATTGGGTGGAGCCTCACCCAACTATTGTTGGTTGGGCCTCTCCCACCATAAAATTTTTCGTCAAGTTAATAGTGAACAACTATTGTTGGACAGAGGGAATAACTAACAATGTAAATGTTGTTATTTACTTCTATCTATTCTATTCCTATTATTTAGAACTAAAATAAAATTGAGGTTCGGGGATTATAAGGTGAAAAATTGAGCCTTTCACCAATAATATAAAAATTCCGATAGAATTAACTAATTAATCGAGCTACTAAAATTTCTCTAATTCTATTTGTTTAGTTTTTTTTGACAAAATCAACAATGTGAGCTCCCAAACTCCATTAATGTAGAACTCATTGGTTCGAGAAAGAGCAATCGAGAGAGAAGATTCATGGAGAAAAATATCTTTTATTGAATGTGAATTAAAGCAGCAAGTATTACAATGTGGAGCTATATATACAAAATCACTAATCAACAAACTTGATTCTAACTGAATTTCTAACTAACTCTACTGTTCACAACTAACTAACTAATTTCATACTTTATATTCTCAACACCCTCCCTCAAGTTGGAGGTGATGCAATTACAAACAACTTGTGTAATAAAGTAGTGTGTTTAACCCCAGTTAGGGCCTTGGTGAAGATGTCTGCCAACTAGGATTCTGTGGGGATGTGGTGAAGTGAAATCAGACCTTCTTGAAGTTTATCTCGAACAAAATGGCAGTCTATTTCTATGTGTTTAGTCCTTTCATGAAAGACTGGATTCTTAGCAATATGCACTGCTGCTTGACTGTCACAGAAAACTTGTATGGGCAAAAGACACTTTACTGATAATTCATCCAACAACCTCTCAAGCCAGACCAGTTCCCCTACCACCTATCTTACAGCTCTGTATTCTGCTTCTGTAGAGGACAAAGACATTGTGGCTTGCTTTTTGGACTTCCAACTAACGGGACTATCACCCATAAGGACTAGATAACCACTGACTGACTTCCTTGAATCAAGGCAAGCTGCCCAGTCCGAGTCATAAAAAGCTTTGACACTGAGTGCACGAGTATTGGAGATGAAAATGCCCAATGAAGGATCCTGCTTCAAGTATATGAGAACATGGTAAGTTGCCTTCAAGTGTGGTTCTCTAGGAGTCTGCATAAACTGACTGAGGTGATGTACACTATAGGATATATCCATCCTTGTATTTGTGAGAAAATTAAGCTTACCTACTAATTTTCTGTAAAAAGTAGGATCAGACAACAACTTGCCATTAGTGGCCTTCAATTTTTCAGTACAGTCCAGTGGTGATGCAACAATCTTGTAATTCAAACAATCAAATTCCTTCAAAAGATCAGTGGTGAACTTTCTTTCTGAAATTAAAATACCATCATGCCTATACAATATCTCTAACTCCATGAAATAATGCAATTTGCCCAAATCTTTTATCTTGAACTGATCATGTAGAAAAGACTTCAATGAGTCAATTTCTTCTAGGTCAGTCCCAGTCAAGATTACATCATCAACATATACTGCAACAAAGACCAAAGAAGAGCATCATTTTCTTTTATAAAATAGTGAATAGTCACTATTTGAGTGTGTGTATCCTCTAGAACAAAGACTGCTTGCCAACTTATCATACCATTGTCTACTAGCTTGTTTCAAGCCATACAATGATTTTTTCAATTTACACACCATGTCAATACCATCTACCATAAGACCTTGTGGTAATGTCATATACACTTCCTCATTCAAATCACCATGAAGGAAGGCATTGTTGACATCTAGCTGATACAAATTCCAGCCTCTCTTAACAGCCAAAGTGATCAATGTTCTAACAGTGGTCATTTTAACCACAAGAGAAAAAGTCTTAGTGTAGTCTATCCCAACTTTTTGAGTGTATCCTTTAACTACCAGCCTTGCCTTGAATCTTTCCACACTCTCATCTGCCTTGTGTTTGATCTTATACACCCACCTACAATCAATGGCTTTCTTCCCTTTGGGCAGAGGTACCAATTCCCAAGTATTGTTGGCATATAATGCCTCAAACTCTTGTGTCATTGCCTTCTGCCAGTCAAGAGACAATATTGCCTCTTCATATGAACAAGATTCACAGTCATGTGTAATGTTTTCAAATAACTGCTGGCTATTACGACAAAAAAAAGTGAAGCAAATACTATCATGGATAGTTGCAAAAGAGGTGAGAAAGTGGTGTGGGTTTGAGCTTGATGCAACAGATGTAGAAGAGTGTAGGTTAGGTAAAGTGTAGTTGTAGTCTTTTAGATAAGTGGGGGTATGAAGGGACCTAGTTGTTCTTCTAGGGGAATATGAAGCATCACATGATGAAATAGGTGCAATTATGGATGGTGCAGTGGTGATGTTGGGGGCTTCAATGTTAATGGTTACCTGGTTATTTGTGACTTGATGTGATGTGTTTGTATTTAGTAAATCATCAGTATAAAAAATATTGATTGTGCTAGGCATACTAGTTAAGTTGGTAGAATGATTAACAAGTATATTCAAAACAGAAGTAAAACTGGAGCCAACAGGAGCAATTACAAAGGGAAAGATGGATTCATGGAAAACAACATCCCTAGACACATGAATTCTTTTGGTAGATAAATCCAAAACCTTGTAACCCTTTGTATTGAAAGGATAGACAAAAAATATGTATGGTGTAGCCCATGGCTCAAATTTGTCCTTGTGAGTTTTTAAAGTAGTGGGAAAACATAGACAACCAAAACTTCTAAGATGAGAATATGTAGGGTGTTTGTGATACAATAACTCATATGGGGATTTATTTTTCAAAAGTTTGGTAGGTAGTCTATTAATGATGTATGTAGCTGTTAGGACACATTCCCTCAGTACCTCATAGGTAATTTAGATTGGAAAATGAGGGCCCTAGCTGTTTCAAGAAGGTTCTTATGCTTCCTCTCTACCACACCATTTTATTGGGGTGTGTAGGGGAAAAACTTTTGGTGTATTATCCCTTGTTCCTGGAAAAACTGGCTAGCTTCATTGGAGGTAAACTCCAAACCATTGTCAGACCTGATGGCTCTTAATTTGGTTTGAAATTGATTCTCTATGAGTGAGATGAAGGCTTTGATAGTTTGTAAGGCATTGCTTTTGCATTTAAGTAATTGTGTCCAAGTTGATCTAGTGTTGTCATCTACTATGGTCAATAAATAGTTGTAACCATCATGAGTGGGAATGTGGTATGGACCCCATAGATCAATGCGAAGTAATTCAAATGCTTTGGTGGTGGAGGTTGTGCTCTCAGGAAATGGCATTCTAGTTTGCCTGGCCATAGGGCATATAGTACAAGAAAAAGGTTGTTTTGTGGAAAAATGGATAGGTATGGTGGAAATGTTTTTCATTTTTACAAAAGGTACATGGCCTAGTCTAGCATGCCATAAGAATTCATCAGTATAAGTCTCAGCAGGGGAACAATCAACATTAGAACAAGAAGCAGAATTAGAAACTAAACATACTTCTTTATTGATATAAGGAAAGTATTTTACAGTAGATGATGAAAATGAAGCTTGACATACATTGTCAGCTGAACTTTTAGTACAATTAACTAGAGAATGACTGCTATGACTAGGGAAAAACTTTGCAGTAACATGAGTCTCTTTGCTGCCAGCAAAAAGAGGATGACAGTTGTGGCACATAGAACACAAAAAGTATAGACCATTTTTAGCTCAACCAAGTTCCAGGGCTCTTCAGAGAAGGGCCCTGCAATAGATAAGAAGAAGTGTTAAAACTGACTACACCTTTGAGTTGCAATGCAAGACAGTGAACTGAGATTAAATTGAACTTAAAGCTAGGCACAACCATTACTTTCCTCAGAGTCAGTACTGGATTTAAACAAACATCACCAATTTCAGTCACTTTAACTTTATAACCATTTGGTAAGGTAATTAAGAAAGGGTATGGCAGTGTGCTGATATTTGTGAGTGTGGCTTTGTTATAGGTCATTTGATGTGATGCTCCTGAGTCTATAATCCAAGAACCAGCAGTTAATCGAACACATTTACAAGAGAGATCACCTATATCAGTAATTGAAGAGTAACAAGCTAGTATACCTGCCAGGTTCACAACTCCACTTAGCATATTCTCAGAGTTGGTGGTTCCATTATTAGCATGTAGAGATCCCAAAAGATTTAGCAGTTGCTCATACTGGTTTTTAGATAAATTCAAAGGCATTTGTTTACTCAATTCATTATCATCCTCACATTGGTTCCTGTCAACCTCAGAAGTACACACATTAGCTGCTGAATTTGAACTTTTACCCTTGGAGAACTTAGAGTTGGTGGGATAACCATGGAGCTTGTAACATCTATTTTTAGTATGTCCTGTTTTCTTACAGAAATCACAAAACAATGAAAACCTCCAGTGCTGGAATTGCCTCTAAACACATTTGTGTTTGAGTTTCCATAACTTCCTGTGTTTCCCCTATTAGAATTAAAATTGGTCTTAGGTCCTTTGGAACCTGCAACATTGTTAGATGAGGCAAAAACATTGAGAGAGGCCGAATCTAAGGCAGTGTAGTTGTGAGGTTTTGCTTCCATTTGCTTCTCTTCTTGGGACAAGATGGCAAAAGCCTGGGCCATACTTGGTAGAGTATTCATCATGAGAATGTTGCCTCGGACTGCAGTATACGTCTCATTTAAACCCATTAGAAAGTGTATAAGCCTGCGATTTTGTTCAGCCTTAACCAATTTTGTTTTACCACAACAAGTGCACACACAATTGCACTGAGAGCTATATCAACAGTGCTCACTTCTTCCTAGAGTTTCTTCATTTTGGTGTAGTAACCAGTGATATCCAGAGTGCCTTGGACAAGGTCATTAATCTCTTTTTGAAGCTGGTACAATTTACAACCATTGGTTTGATCGTATCTTTCTTCTAATTCTCCCCAAAGTTCTTGAGCATTGTTGACATACTGCAGACTATCACGCAGATCTGGTGACAAGGAGTTCAGGATCCAAGATGTGACCATATCATCACACCTTTCCCATTGCTGAAAGCTAGGATCAGTAGGATCAGGTCTCACAACCTTCCCATTAATGAATCCTGTCTTGCTCTTAACAGACAAAGCCCTGAGAACTACTTTTCTCCAGGATCTGTAACCAATCCCATCGAAAACTGCAGGTAATAAGGATGAACTCGCATTCTCATATGGATGCAAGTAGAAAGGATTAGGGATTTCTACCCTAACAGTGGATGCAGAAGCATTTGGAATGAAATCAGCTGAAGAATCAACCATGGTGAGTTGAAAATTGGGAAGAAGATCAAGTCGAGAACAACCAGATCAAACATAATTCACATACAAGGAAAACAAAACTAACAGATCGAAAATCGAGTCGACAACAATCAGATCAAACAAAAATTCACATAAAAGAAAAACGAAGCTCACAGATCGAAATAGAAGCGAAAAAAAGATAGGAGCAATTCCCCGTGCTCTGATACCATGACAAAATCAACAATGTGAGCTCCTAAACTCCATTAATGAAGAACTCATTGGTTCGAGAAAGAGCAATCGAGAGAGAAGATTCATGGAGAAAAATATCTTTTATTGAATGTGAATTAAAGCAGCAAGTATTACAATGTGGAGCTATATATACAAAATCACTAATCAACAAACTTGATTCTAACTAACTCTACTGTTCACAACTAACTAACTAATTTTACTGTTCATCAACTAACTAACTAATTTCATACTTTATATTCTCAACATTTTTAACAAAAAAAATTAAGAAATTTGGCTCCAAGAAAAGTCAATCAATCCCTAAGGTTTTGCTAATTTTACCAAAACTATACCCTCATTAGTTCCATTTTATATAAATTTGTTTTACTAGACATAAAATTTTAAAAATTAATAGAGATATTTATGTGTAAGTCAAAAAATATATGTACAATATTAACAATTTCATTCATCGGCAAAGTTACGTGGCTGTCAAGATGTCCAATTGGACATCCTTCGTTGGAAAAAAATATTATATATATAAGTAAATTGATACGTAAAGTGATTAAATAACATATATTGAACATCTTTGACACAACAAAATATTATACCTCAATGATTTCAGATGTCTTGAATGAGCTAGTGCTTGTGTTTGAATTTCATTAGCAATAATTTTTTTCCCTTTTTAAAAAGACCTTTTATTGTGCAATTTCTGGATATCTTTTATGAAATTTCAAAAGTAATGAAAGTTTCACCTAATAAGCATCGTAAAATTAACTAACTTAAATAGTTACCCCTAAAAGAAATTAAATAGTTACTAAAATGACCCATATTAAAAGAAAAAGTGGGTCAAAAATAAAAATAAAATGACACCAAAATAGAATAAGGTTGTGTTTGGAAGAGGAAAACAATATTTTCCTAATTAATAAAAAGGATACCATCACAAAAATATTTACTCCTATTTAATTAGGAAACTACAATAGGGTGGGGGTGTGGCTATAGGCACTAGGTAGGGCAGCTTTAGTGGTGCTAAAAAATATTCATCCGAACTTGCTCGATAAAAACACTACATAATATATAAGGTACTTTTTTTTTAATTCTTTAATGTATCCTATATAGAATTTCAAATCCCCTAGAAATAAAACCAAAGGTTGACTCATTCATTAGATGTTCGAGACTCAGATATTAAATCTTTTTTTTGAATTTTCTTAGTGAACATTTTAAATTCGTCACTTACATCTGTAGGGTGGAATAATATAATTATCATAAAATGTCACTTTTTTAAATTTGTATTTTTTTTATTTTAAAAAAATATTTTCTATTTTTTTTCTTGTATGCATACCAAGCACATCACAAGTCCAAAATAAGAAAAGAAGACAAAAAAGAAATATTGTATTCTTCTTCCCCAAATAGTGAAGTTAAAACCCCATGTCTCTTCCTCTTCTTCCCTGTTTTTCTCTCTCTTCATTTTTTCAAATCAAACGAATAGTTTGATCTTTAAACCCCATCAATAATTTCCCTTAAACACGCAGAAATAGTCGCACGGAGAGTGTTCAATAAAGAAAAATTCTTCCTTTTTTGGTTATTGAATCAAGAATTGATTTTTTTTTTGTGTGTATGAATGAAGTCAGATAGCATTGAATGCATATCATCTTTAGATGGTATAGATGTGAATGAGATTGTACATTCTCAGTTGTTTTCTTCTTCAAAGACACCCCACAATAACAATAACAATAACAATAACAATAACAAAAATAATAACAGTGTCCGTCCAGCAACGAGTGTCCATGAGCTTCTTGAATGCCCTGTTTGTACTAATTCCATGTATCCTCCAATCCATCAGGTTTGTTTTCTCTGTTCCATTTATGTTTCTCATTTTGCAGTTACTTGAAGTAATATACTGGTTTTTGTTTGGTTTGTTGCTGTGATTGGTGTATAGATTCACTAATTTTCTATTTATAGACAATTTGGAGTTCTGTGTGGTGGTCTGCTTATATGGATTTTGGTAATCCTCCCCTCAAAAAGCTAGCTTTTGGAGGCTAAGTAACTAAGTTAGGTCCAAATATCATATCTTTACATGGTATGATACACGAACCGTTTGGGCTCAAGGTGGGCTTAGGTGTGAAGGGGGAGTTAGAGTTGGTCAAAGTTACATATTGGTTGGGGAATGATTGGTGGTGTGCTTATATAGACTTGGACAATCATCCCCTTGTGAGCTAACTTTTGAGGTTGAGTTAAGCCGAGGTGCTATATCTTTATATTGTGTGAACCTGTTCAGATTAGCAATTAATGACTCCTTAAGCTATGCATTTTCCCTATTTTTCAGGGGTAGGGGAATGCTTGGCTGGTGTGGTATGAATTTAGGGGAAGTGATGAATATGGTTGTTTAATT
Organism: Solanum piurae; assembly: GCA_029582685.1. Lineage (NCBI taxonomy): Eukaryota > Viridiplantae > Streptophyta > Magnoliopsida > Solanales > Solanaceae > Solanum > Solanum piurae. The sequence continues at coordinate 8,025 of JAJOOO010024291.1, forward strand.
TCAGTTTATTGGAGCTTTATGCCACACATGTTCCATGAATTTGTTAGCTGTGGGGAATCTTGACCAATTGAGTGGATTAGCTTGAATTTCATTTGGTAAATGGGTTGCGTATGCTCTCTTGGTTTTGATTAGAGAGGTATCACAGACAAATTGTCAATTTTTTGATTTCTGAGTCAATGGAGTCATAATACAGAATTTGTTTCTTGGTTTTCAGTCTGGTGTATTAATATCTTTGCTGGTCAGGCATCTGAGCTATTCTATGCTTTACTTTTCGCTTTAATTATTTGGTAATGGTCGTGTCCTGCCTAGTTGGCTTGCACCTCAACTATTCAGTCGAGCTACCTGCTGTAGCTCACAAGTACAGTTGCTGTGTAAGTTTGCTCACTGAGGCTGGAGCAGATGTGCTCATATGCTGTAGAGGGAATTTGAAACTATGATCCCTAGATATTTTTCCTATTCTTAACCACTTAGCCATCACCTTGAAGGAATGGGAAAAAAGCCATCACCTTTGGGAACTTCCTTAATTGGGAGAATTAAATGAGTAAATCTTGTTTTTGGGATCTATAATAGCTTTTGAAACATATTTTCTTTCTTTACGTTTCCCATGTTGCTCTCTGTTTTGAATTCTCTAAACACTTGTGTAACTGTTCTGTTTTTTCCGAGTTCTTACTATGTCTGATCGACTTCTAGTGGCAAATGGTAACTCTTGTATTCTCAAATAGCATAAATAGTAGTCTTTGATTTTTAAGTTTATGATGTTTGGGTTCTGAAGACATACTTTAGTTTTGTTCATGAGGAAGTTATACTATGGAATACCAATTCCGTCCTATGTATAAATGTCAATTTGTAGAAAATTATAGGTTGAAGCACTGAGGAGGTTAATTAGTATTCAGAACTGTGAAAGTGGTCATGGTAATATTGGTTCTCTTGTTTTCTAATGTTGGTGTCAGTATAAGCATAACTGATCCCAATGCACAGCAATCTGAAGCATAGTAAACCTTTACTAGTGTCTATGAATCAGGAGTGGAGTCACGTGGGTGCAAGGGTGTTCATCCGAGCCAATTACATTGTATATCCAAGGTTAAAATTATTTTCATCTATATATAGTAGATGTTGAATCTCCTTGACTTCTTCATGTGTTTACTTCATATTTTGAAACACTGCTATGAATATACCGAAGCAGTATGGTGTTATGGCTTCTATATTTGAGAAAGTTTAATAGTTTATTATAAAACTGAAGCAATTTTTTCATTTGGCAAATTGTCGCTATCTCTCCTCGACTTACTGAATATTATGCCTCTTGTCTAGTATAAAGATAATACAGAAATGCTTCTTATTTTCGATTCAATTACAGAGACCCTATATTGTTGCTAACCGAAACTTTTGATATATTGCTATAATTTCCCTTACTCTATACTTGGTCACTACAAATTTGGTGAAGTACATTATACTTGCCCTTAATTCGGTATCATTTTTACGATACTTGAAATACTTATAAATAATACGTAAGTATTTTCTCTTATTGGTAGTAGATATAAAAAAGTTAAGAAGCTAGAAATTAGAACTTCTGTTTCTAACCAACCAAGCAAAAACCAAACCAGAAAATGAAAAGCAAGAAACAGATGACACCCGCTATAAGAAGCTGAGCCAAGTTCCTCTACTTCTACTTGAATGTATTAACCTATTCTGATGTTTGACTCTCCAATTAATTTCAAAGCTGTCGATAAACATTTGACCTTATTTAATAGGCTAGTTGCTAGCCATCAGTCAAGTGTAAATTCATAGTATTATCCTCGAAAGTCTTAAGAAAAATCCATAGTGATGTCTATTAGCTTCTCTAACGAGGTCTGCATTTTTATTACATAGTGTCCTTGAATCATGAACTCTTAGTTATGAGATCAAATGCCGAAATTTTCAATCAACTCCTTTGTCTTCTTCACTAAGTCTTTTGTTGTTCTATATGATTCTGTGGGATGTTTCTTCTTGTCTTTGCTTTGTTTTGCTATCAGACCAACTGCATGAATTTTTGGGTTGCAGGCGTTCTGCTATTCTACAATGCAGTACACATGTTTAATGTCCTATGTGCTTTGTTTGCGACTGGCTCAAAATAGACACAGTGATAAAACTTAATGAATGCTCATAGTTAAAAGAATAGATCTCTATATAGAAGAACATTTATCATTAGTTCATGTTAGACTGTTAGTTGTGAGTGGTGCTGTGGTGGTGTTTAGGGCCTAAAGGATGTTCTTGAATGATTGTTTCTGTAATAACATTGTCATTCATCTTGATTAAACTCTGTATTTTTCTGGTTGTATACCAGTCTTTTTGGTTTAATGGATTAAAGCTGGGCCTTTCCAATATGGTCATTTATTTTTATCTGAAGCAACTCAAAAAAATAAAAGGTTGGGAAAGTTGCTTTCAATAGGAGGTGGTTAAGATGAGGTAAATAGAAGTAAGATCTCACATTCTTGTTGTGTGATCGAAAGTTGTGGAGGACAGAGGTGAAAGAGTAAGAAATGAATCCTGTGATCCTTTTCTACTTTTGCTTCCCTTGCTGATACATAGCCGATTGGAAATATGATATGAGAATAAAGATCACAATACTTAATGATACCAGGAACAAGTAGCTTTTTAAACTGAATACTAGTGCATGCTGCATCTACATAACTACCATTCACAAAATACAGATAATTGAGTCAGGCAACGTGGACTTAATTATCCATAACTGGAAACTCTGAATTTAACCAATGCTCTACTTGACTCGTATTTGTTCCAGCGTAAATGAACACTATTATTTTAAATATACCAAATCTAATTCATTGTGGAATGCTACTTAATGTGCCATTTTCCCCATGTTATTTCTACAGTGTCACAATGGGCACACCATCTGCTCAACATGTAAAGAAAGGGTGCACAATCGATGTCCGACGTGTAGACAGGAGCTTGGTGATATTAGATGCTTAGCACTGGAAAAGGTGGCTGAATCATTTGAGCTCCCTTGCAAATATGGCTCTCTTGGCTGTCCTGAGATATTTCCTTATTACAGTAAGCTGAAACATGAGGCAATGTGTAATTTTAGACCTTACAACTGCCCGTATGCTGGTTCAGAGTGCTCAATTGTTGGTGATATTCCTTACTTGGTTGCTCATTTGCGAGATGATCACAAGGTAGACATGCATTCAGGTTGCACTTTTAACCATCGGTATGTCAAATCAAATCCTCGAGAAGTGGAAAATGCAACGTGGATGTTAACGGTAAGTTGGATACAGTTATGTTTTTAAATAAAAAGAAGTTTTGTGTTGTGTATTAACATGTCCTTCGTAAACAGTGCATCTGATAATTGATTAAGGCTCAAAATTTGGAAGATTTTGGATACTGATAATAGGCATCTACCATTTTGCTGTGTAATATAAACGGCTCTCTTTGATTCGACAGAAGTTGTTTCCATGATAAAATCATTTTTTGATGTTTGGTTGTTTCAAATTGACAAAAATGCTAATTAAATGCTTTTCCACTACATGGAGGAAGAACAATTTGAACATAGGTCAGGCATTGTTTAGTTTCCTTATCCTTATTCCTTATTCCTCTCATAATATTTTATTCTTTGATTTTATTATTCCCTGTTGCCTCATTTGCTTCAGTTATCGTATTACTTGTTGATACTGTTCTTTTCTCCATTATTTTGGGCACAATGACATTCATTACTGTATTTCCTTCAATACAGACAATACTGTATTTCTGTTCAAACCTGCTTTGATATGTTTACTTGAGGCGAATGTCTATCAGAAACAACCTCTCTACCTCACAAGATAGTGGTAAGGTCCACGTACACACCACCCTCCCCAGATCCCATTTGTGGGATTAGAGTTGGTATGTTGTTGTTGTAATCATTATCAAACACCACCCATGTACTTTCTCCGATATTATTAGATCTCATTGATTATATATCCAGCTCAAACACCACTTTACTTATACAACAGCTATGCCTTAGTCCCAAACAAGTTGGGTTGGCTATGAGTCCTCATTTTTCCATTTAAGCTCATATCATATTATCATCATACTAAATAAATTAAAAGTGACAAATAAGTAAAACATATAGGTAAATAATATAATAATAACAATATTAGAAGTTCTCTAGCAAGTCTAAAACCTATCCTCAACTAGTAGCTATCAACGTATCACCTATGTATCTTCTTCCTCCATTGTGTCCTATCTTTAGTTGAGTCTGCAACTCTGCATTGATTACCTCAAGTCCTCAACTATATATATATATATATTAAAACGAATAATATCCAGCCAAACATCAGTTTCCCTGTAATTTATAAAGGACATTTTACATTCCTACTAAATGGAAGCTTAGGTTTTACATCTTACCAAACAGTTAAGATGATCCTCTTGAGATCTATGAAATGGGCTTTGCCAGTTTGAAAGTAGATCATTGCTGGTACGACGCCTTTGTTTAAGAGTATTTGGGTAACTTTCTCATGTTTTGTTCTAGTTTTTATCCTCTTAGAATTGTTTCTGATAAAGCCAAAGTACTCTAAAGCAAGATGGCGTAAAACTCTGTTTTTTTTCATGCGTTTACCACTTTTTTCAGGTTTTTAATTGTTTCGGTCAGTACTTCTGTCTCCATTTTGAAGCCTTTCAGCTTGGCGTGGCTCCTGTATACATGGCATTTCTTCGGTTTATGGGAGATGAGACAGATGCTCGAAACTACAGCTACAGCCTTGAAGTTGGGGGCAATGGAAGGAAACTTATCTGGGAGGGTACCCCCCGGAGCATAAGAGATAGTCATCGGAGAGTTAGGGATAGCCATGACGGGCTTATTATACAACGTAACATGGCACTTTTCTTCTCTGGAGGCGACAGAAAAGAGCTTAAGCTACGTGTTACTGGAAAAATATGGAAGGAACAGCAGAATTCAGATGGAGGAGCATGTATACCAAACCTACGTAGTTAATACTGGTTGTACCTCACAACTCGTGGATTCCATTTTTCTTCTCCAATTTCTGGATACTGTCGTTAGCGTTTAGCATCGTCTTGATGTTGAAGATTCTTCTGTAAAACTATGGAAGTTGTGTTTATTTATAAAGTAGTAATAAGCTTTTTGTTCTTGTGTTTGGTTTATTATCCCAGTAAACATCTCTCTGGTCAAGTGTGCTGCTGAGTTTCTGGCTTCATTTTGAGTCACAATTACAAAATTTTAACTCGACCCAACCGTTATTGTTGGCTTGTATGAGTCCACCACGAGTTAAGAGACCAGATCCCTTGACAAAATTAGTAATAGAAGTGTTTAAGTAAATGCTTAAAGTAAAGAACACAAATATTTATGCGGAAACTTCCTTGCTCAAGGGATTAAATACAAACTCGAGTTACTTACAAAGGATTAAACTTTTAATTCTACCTTGTAACTCTATTATTACAATACACAAAACAATAATTCTATTGGAGTGGGGGGAGTCAAGGTAGGGCGTGGTGTGAGATAAAAATATCTTTTTAATTACTAATTTTTTAACATTTAATTGTTAATTCTTTT
>JAJOOO010024293.1:0-10113 GCA_029582685.1 Solanum piurae
CAGTAGAATCAGTGGTGAGTTCTCATTCTCCGAGGACAATAGTCATGAGTTTCTTTTCAGTATTTTTAGTCCTTTAGTTTCAGTTTTGCTAGACTTAGCTGGGGCCTGTCCCAGCATTTCTAGTCAGTTAGAGGCTATTTTCAGACATAGATAGATTCAGTTTAGTATTGAGTTAATATTTTCCTTATATTAAAATCATCAGTTTTCATATTTCTCAGTTATAGTATATAGGTATTCCACATCATTTCAGTATTTAGTTATGATTATAGCTTCCCCACAGTTTCTATTATTCAGTTTATATTTAGTTTGCTCATGATCATGCCAGCAGGGTTAGCTTGGGATCACTTGTGGTCCTAAGTCCCGTGTCCGCGTCTCGGGGGTACCTCGGGGCGTGACAAACTTGGTATCAGAGCATTAGGTTTAAGAGTCCTAGGATGTCTGAAAAGCCGCACTAGGTAGAGTCATTTTTATGGGTGTTAAGTGCACCACATCTAATGAGAGGGAGGCTATGAAGTGTTTTAGGAAAACTTCACTTTTTTGATATTCTTATCGTGCGTTGGTATGATCTCCTTTCTAATCCATCATTATGCGTTTAAGATCATGCCTCATCGTAGAGCTTTCGCAAGGAATGCGAATGCCAGGAATGCAAACACAATTCCTCCAGTCCCAGATCAGGAAGTTTCGAATGCTGAATTTCGGAATGCTATCCAGCTGTTGGCTCAGAGTGTGACCAACCAGAACAATCAGTAGGTTCCAGTTCCTACTAATAGAAATGATGGATCAGTGGTAGCTAGAGTTTGAGATTTTTTTAGGATGAATCCGCCTGAGTTTTTAGGGTCACAAACTGGTGAGGACCCACAAAACTTCATTGATGAGATTAAGAAAATCTTTGGAGTGATGCAAGTGACTAGTAATGGTAGGGTTGAGTTGATATCCTACCAGCTTAAGGATGTAGCTCACATATGGTACACTCAGTGGAAAGATTCAGGGGCTACTTTGTCTTTTGTAACTCCTTATATAGTAGTAAACTTTGGTGTCAGTCCAGAAACTTTCTCAGAACTCTTCGCAGTCTCTACTTCAGTCGGTGACACAGTTATAGCTAGACGGGTATACAGAAATTGCCCTGTCACAGTCTCCCAGAAAGTGACCTCAGCAGATCTTGTAGAGTTAGAAATGGTAGACTTTGATGTCATTCTAGGCATAGATTGGTTACATTCTTGTTATGCCTCAGTCGATTGTAGAACTAGGATTGTTCGTTTTTAGTTTCCAGACGAACCAATCCTATAATAGAAGGGTAGTAGCTTAGCGCCTATGGGTTGATTTATTTCCTACCTTAAGGCTAGAAAGATGATCTCCAAGGGTTATCTCTATCATCTAGTTCGAGTTAAGGATTCTAGTTCCGAATCCCCAACTCTTGAGTCAGTCCCTATAGTCAATAAGTTTCCATAAGTGTTTCTAGATGATCTTCACGGAGTTCCTCCCGAAAGGGAAATCAACTTTGGAATTGATCTCATTCCAGATACCCAGCCTATCTCTATTCCTCCTTACAGAATGACTCCAGCTGAGCTTAAGGAATTGAAAGAGAAGTTGAAAGACCTTCTAGGTAAGGGCTTCATTAGACCTAGTATTTTGCCATGGGGTGCACCAGTGTTGTTCGTAAAGAAGAAAGATGGTTCTCTCATAATGTGAATTGACTATAGGCAGTTGAACAAAGTCACAATCAAGAATAAGTATCCCATCCCCAGGATTGATGACTTGTTCGACCAACTTCAGGGTGCTAGCCATTTCTCAAAGATAGACCTCAGATAAGGTTATCAACAACTTAGAGTCAGAGATAGTGACATTCCGAAGACTGCCTTCAGAACTCGGTACGGTCATTATGAATTTGTAGTTATGTCATTTGGACTAACCAATGCTCTTGCAACTTTCACGGATATGATGAACATAGTGTTCAAACAGTACTTGGACTTGTTCGTTATCATCTTTATTGATGATATACTCATTTACTCTAGGAATGAGGAAGAACATGCGAGTCATTTGATAGTTGTTCTGCAAATTCTCAAAGATCGCCAGTTATTTGCAAAATTTAACAAGTGCGAGTTTTGATTACAATCAGTTGCCTTCCTTGGGCATATTGTGTCTAGTGAAGGAATTCGAGTAGATTCCCAGAAGATAGAAGTAGTGAAACGATGGCCCAGACCTACCTCTGCTACAAATATCAGAAGTTTCTTAGGTCTAGCGGGTTATTACAGACGGTTCGTGGAAGGATTTTCATCCATAGCCTCAGTATAGACTAGGTTGACTCAGAAAAAGGTTAAGTTCCAGTGGTCAGATGATTGTGAGAAAAGCTTTGCAGAACTAAAAACTAGGTTGACTACAACTCCTGTCTTGACTATACCAGAGGGTTCAGATGGTTATGTGATATATTGTGATGCATCCAGGGTCGGCCTAGGTTGTTATTTGATGTAGCGAGGTAAGGTTATAACTTATGTTTCTAGACAACTTAAGGTACATTAGAAGATTTATCCGACTCATGACCTCGAGCTTGCAGTAGTGGTGTTTGCACTCAATAGTTGGAGACACTACTTGTATGGTGTTCATGTAGATGTGTTCACAGACCATAAGAGCCTCTAATATGTATTCACCCAGAAAGAGTTGAATCTTCGCCAGAGAAAGTGGCTTGAGTTCCTCAAAGATTATGATATGAGCGTTCATTACGATACTGGTAAGGCGAATGTGGTAGAAGATACTCTCAGCAGATTATCCATGGGTAGTGTAGCACATGTTGAGGAAGAAAGAAAGGAGCTAGCAAGGGATGGTCAAAGACTTGCTCGCCTAAGAGTTCGTCTTATGAGCATATCAGATAGTGGTGTAACGGTTCAGAATGGGGCAAAATCTTCTTTGGTAGTAGAGGTTAAGGAAAAGCAAGAGAGTGATCCAATCTTGCTTGAGCATAAGAGGGCAGTCCACAATAAGAGAATGGAGGTTTTCTCCCAAGGGGGAGATGGTGTACTTCGCTATCAGGGTAGATTGTGTGTTCCTGATGTGGGTGAATTGAGACAACATATTCTCGCAGAAGCCCACAATTCCAGATATTCTATTTATCCAGGTTCCACTAAGATGTACCGCGATCTGCGGGAGGTCTTTTGGTGGAATGGCATGAGGAGGGATATAATTGACTTTGTGAGTAAGTGCCCTAACTACCAACAAGTGAAGGTAGAACATCAGAAACCAGGGGTATGACTCAAGAGATTGACATTCCTACTTGGAAGTGGGAAGTGATCAACATGGATTTCATTACAGGGTTACCTCGTACTCGCAAACAACATGACTCCATTTGGGTGATAGTTGACAGAGTTACTAAGTCTTCACACTTTTTGGTAGTCAAGACTACAGATTCGGAGGAGGAATACGCCAAGCTTTACATTAATGAGATTGTGAGGTTGCATGGGGTTCCTTTGTCTATCATCTCAGATAGAGGTCTTTAGTTTACCTCTCACTTCTGGAAGTCATTTCAGAAAGGTCTTGGTACTCAGGTTAACCTTAGCACAACATATCATCCGCAGACGGATGGGCAGGCAGGGCATACCATTCAGATGTTAGAGTACATGTTGAGAGCTTGTGTGATCGACTTCAAGGGTAGTTGGGATGATCACCTTCCTTTTATAGAATTCGCCTACAATAATAGCTACCATTCTAGCATTCAGATAGCCCCTTATGAGGCATTGTATGGGCGTAGATGTAGATCTCCAGTTGGTTGGTTCGAAGTGGGTGAAAAAGCCTTGATATGACCAGATTCATTTGATGATGCTATGGAGAAAGTGCAACTCATTAGAGATAGACTTAAGACTGCCCAGAGTCGCCAGAAGTCTTATGCATATGTGAAAAGAAGGGAACTATAGTTCCAAGTTGATGAGTGGGTTTTCCTGAAAGTGTCACCCATGAAAGGGGTAATGAGATTTGGCAAGAAAGGGAAGCTCAGTCCTAGATATGTCGGACCTTACAATATTCTGAAGAGGATTGGTAAAGTGGCTTATGAGTTAGAGTTGCCAGCAGAATTAGCAACAGTGCATCCAGTTTTTCACATTTCACTTTTGAAGAAGTGTGTGGGTGATCCAGCATCCATAGTGCCATTAGAGAGTGTGACCGTGAAAGATAGTCTCTCATATGAGGATGTACTAGTTGAGATTATCAATCGTCAGGTTAGAAGGTTGAGAAACAAAGAAGTCGCTTTAGTCAAGGTTTTGTGGAGGAGCCAGTCCGTAGATGGAGCTACTTGGGAAGCAGAAGCAGCCATATCCTTACCTCTTTCCTTCCGATTCCATTCCAGCTTGAGGTAATAGTTCCTCTTCAGTTTTTCAGTTATGTATGCGCTAATTCAGTCTTAGTATTTTGATCCTTCATTCAGCCTTGTATTTTAGCATATTTGCATGTTCTTGGAACTCAGCTCAATCAGAAATCAGTTTCTAGTACTTAGTGGTAGGGATTGCCGCTTCTTCCCTCCATACTCAGCTAGTTTAGTCTTCATTCGAGGATGAATGTTCCCAAGGGGGAGATAATGTAACACCCCATATCTGAAATAGACCAAAAATACAGATTTTGAGAAGTTGCAGGTGCAACCCACGGTTGCCACCCACGGACCGTAGGTCAGACCACGGCCTGTGCTGGTGGTCCATGGTTCACCACTGCAACCCCTCCCCAAACCCAGCTCAGAAAATCGGCTAAGTCTCGACCCATAGACAAACCCACGGTCCGTAGGTCAGACCACGACCCGTGGTCTGTGTCCGTGGATCGAGGCCCCCTTTACCCAGCCTCTGACATGAATGACGGTCGACCAGCATGGACCGTCGTTCAATCCACGGTCCGTAGGTCTGACCGTTGGTGAAGGTCAGCAGCCAGCTTGGAGTAAATTGCTGATTGGGTCAACTTCAAATGGTCATCACTCCCAGCACAAAAGGAATTATGTGTCCCATGACCTATGATATGATAGATAATTGAATCCTCTTTAAGTCACCGATTTTGCTAAAATACGACCTTCGAGTAAAAATTTATGCTCATTTTAGTGAAGCCCTATTGGGCAAACTTGACATACGACCCCAATCTACAGATCGTAGATTGACCTACGGCCCGTAGGTCACGTCCGTCGATCATTCCGACAACAGTTAAGTCAGGGGTCGTTTGGCCTTTTCCTAATTTGTTGGACCCCTAAGCTACGTCATTTAGACCCTAAATTATGAGGTTTTAGTTAGTTTAAGCCTAGAAACATAACTAGAACTTACCTAAGTCAAAACATAGAAAATTAGAAGCGAGAGAGGAGAAAAAGGTCAAGAACCCTAGTTCAAGAACGCAACAAGTTTTCTTCAGTTCCAGCCCAGAAATCAAAGGATTTCTCCGTGAAATTTGTCACCAGGTATGTGGGAATTTCACTAGTGGGTTCCTTTCGCCTATTAGGTCCTTAGAATTCAGCCAGATTCTTGATTCCATGATTATGAACAGACCTAGGGTTTCTAGAATTTCAACAGATCATCATGAATTAGTTATTTAAATGTTCCAAATAAGATTATCATGTTATTGCTCAGTTTATTGCATGAATTCCAGAACCCTAGCTATGTATTTCTTTAGTTCTTGAATTACACATGCTAGGTCATATATTTCAATTATTCAGTTATACATTCCTCAGTTATTAATGCATCAATATCAGTTTAATTGTTGCATTCTCAGTTTTGCATGTTCAGTTTTGAGCTATCCAGTATTACAGAAATTTAGTCGTAATGTGTTAATCACCTAATCTATTGGGAGTAGCATAATACCGAGTTGGAATAGAGTTCAACGTACTCATATAGTCCCAGAACTATGAAATACGTAGCTGTAAGTCCCCTCCATGGGCATCATTTAGTGATCACGCCAGCATGCCTCTATACCTTTGGCTGGGTATATTGGTTCCTCTCGATGGGGCGTATACATCGGACTCCACATTTAGCTTATGTGATTTTATTGTCGGTTATTAGTAGCTCCCGCAGTTCAGTCAGACTCTATTGCATTGACCACATTTACAGTTCATTTAGTATTCAATCAGCATGTTACAAATTGGTCATTGCATTCAGTTAGTTCCGATTCAGTATCTCATCTTATGCATATTATACTTGCTCTATTGCTTGTTCAGTTATATGTCTTATTCAGCTTTACTCTATCCTGCATGCTCAGTACCTTTCAAGTATTAACGCATACGTGCGCTACATCTTCTCGTGATGTAGGTTTAGGTTCTCAGCATCCAGATCACGCTTAGATCGGTTCCCGATCTCCAGTTCAGTAGAATCAGTGGTGAGTCCTCATTCTCCGAGGATAATAGTCATGAGTTTCTTTTCAGTATTTTTAGTCCTTTAGTTTAAGTTTTGCTAGACTTAGCTGGGGCCTGTCCCAACATTTCTAGTCAGTTAGAGGCTATTTTCAGACATAGATAGATTCGGTTTAGTATTGAGTTAATATCTTCCTTGTATTAAACTCATCAGTTTTGAAATTTCTCAGTTATAGTATATTGGTATTCCCATCATTTCAGTATTTATTTATGATTATAGCTTTCGCACAGTTTCTATTATTCAGTTTATATTTAGTATGCTCATGATCATGCCAACAGGATTAACTTGAGATCAGTTGTGGTCCTAGGTCCCATGTCCCATGTCCGCGTCTCGGGGGTACCTCTAGGCGTGACAACTTTCACTTGCCCTTATGGTACTTTTGCGTTCAAGAGGATGTCGTTTGGTCTATGTAATGCTCCAACGACCTTTCAACTATGCATGATTTCTTTATTATCTGATATGATGGAGGACACGATAGAGGTATTTATGGATGACTTATCTGTAGTAGGTGATTCGTTTGATGATTGTTTGGCTCATTTGGCTGAGGTGCTAAAATGGTGTGAAGAGTGCAATCTTGTGCTCAACTGAAAATGTCACTTCATGGTGAAAGAGGGTATAGTTCTGGAGCATTAGATTTTGCAGAAAGGAATTGAGGTTGATCAATCTAAAGTTGAGGTGATAGAAAAACTTCCACCACCCATCTCTGTAAAGGGTGTAAGGAGTTTTCTTGGGTATGCAGGTTTCTACAAGAGGTTAATAAAGGATTTCTCTAAAATTGCACACCCATTATGCAATCTACTTAAGAAGGAATCTAAGTTTGAGTTTGATGATGCTTGTTTGGGAGCATTTGTGGAGTTGAAGGAGAAGTTGACTTCTGCACTTATCATTATTTCACCGGATTAGGGACAATCGTTTGAAGTGATGTGTGATGCGAGTAGGGTAATACTTAGTGTAGTATTGGGATAAAGGCGAGAGAAGATTTTTCATCCTATATATTATGCAAGAAAAGCCTTAAATATTACTCAAAAGAACTACATTGTGACTGAACAAGTACTGCTTGCTGTGGTTTTCGCATTTGAAAAGTTTCGGTCCTATTTGCTTGGCACTAAAGTTATTGTGCATACTGATCATTCTACATTGAGGTATCTGATGGCTAAGAAGAATGCAAAACCGAGATTGATTAGATGGGTGCTTTTGTTGCAAGATTTCAATTTTGAGGTGAAGGATAGAAAGGGAACATAAAATCAAGTCACAGATCACTTGTCCATACTAGAGTAGGAATCTATGATCAAGCTAGAGGATGGTGTTGAGATTAATGATGCATTCCCTTATGAGCAGGCGTTGGCTACTTTTTATGACCTTATTCCGTGGTTTGCAGAATTTGCTAATTATTTGGCAAGTGATTTGGTACTATTGGATCTGTTATCTCACCAAAGAAAAAAATTCATGTCCGATGTGAAGAAATTCCTTTGGGAAGATCCTTACTTGTTCCATGTTTGTGCTGATGGGATTATTCGTTGCTGTGTGCCTGATGATGAGTATACTTGAGGTGTGTCATTCGTCTTCTGTTGGTGGGCACCATAGTGGTATTCAGACTGCTCATAAAATTCTACAATGTGGGTATTACTGGCCTACCATCCACTAAGATGCTCATGATTTCGCTAAGTCGTGTGATCGTTGTCAACGAGAAGGTGGAATTTCAAGGAAGCAAGAACTACCAATGAACCCAATATTGGTGATTGAGCTGTTCGATCTTTGGGCTCTTGACTTCATGGGTCCGTTTGTGAGTTCGCATGGGATGAAGTATATTCTTGTAGTGGTTGACTATGTATCGAAATGGGTGGAAGCAGTTGCACTTTCAAATAATGAGGGAAAGAGTGTCACCACATTCCTGAAAAAGAATATCTTCTCCAGATTTGGTACACCTAGGGAAATTATCAGCGATGGAGGTTCTCACTTTTGTAATAAGTTGTTCAAGGCGTTGCTAGAGAAGTATGACGTTCGTCACAACGTAGAAACTCCTTATCATCCACAGTCTAGTGGGAAAGTTGAAGTGTCAAATAGAGAGATAAAGCAGATCCTTTCAAAGACTGTGAATGCCGGCAGAACTGATTGGTCAACAAGGCTTGATGATGCTCTATGGGCCTATCGCACTATATTCAAGACTCCCATAGGTATGTCCCCTTACCAACTTGTATATGGTAAGTCATGTCATTAGACTGTAGAATTAGAGCACAAAGCGATGTGGGCAATCAAGAAGCTAAATATGGATTGGTGCGCCGTATCAAGTCAAAGAGTGAATGAGATGAATGAGCTCGATGAGTTTCACCTAAAAGCATATGAAAGTTCAGCCTTGTACAAGGAGAAGATGAAGAAGTACTATGATCAAAAGATCGACAAGTGTGAATTTGCTCCCGGTGATCTGGTGCTATTGTTTAACTCAAGGCTACACTTATTTCCTGGCAAACTCAAGTCCAAGTGGACCGGGCCATTCAAAGTAACTCAAGTGTTTCTACATGGAGCGGTTGAACTCGAGAACAAGGAAGGAACGAGGTTCAAGGTTAACGGTCAGCGGATAAAGATCTACTTAGGAAAGTCTGAGAATGTCAATGAGGTGATAGAGAAGTGGGGTTTTGATGAAGTTTGAGTAATCAAGGCGTCTGCGTCGTGCCGCAACGTTAAATCAAGTGCTGCTTGGGAGGCAACCTAAGATGTAAAATCTAGCCAACTATAGGAGTTTTATTTTTGATATAGGAAGTTTTTTTAAAATTTTTAGTTTTCTAGGTTGATTTTTATTAATTTTGAGTCTTAGTGTGTCACGACCCAGGGGTACCATATAGATGCAACATGTCGTATAACACCCTGAAGGACTCCATACAAGCCACTTAGCTCTCATAACATAAGAAATAGGACAATAAGGGTAAAACAATAGTCCAAGTCCAAAAAGCATTTTATATGAAAGAAAAGAGAAAGTCTAGACACATGTCTCATCATAGCCATCTTATACAATAGAATAAAATTGGGCCTAACTCATACATCATGTTCAAAAGAGAAAGTACATGAAAGAAACTAAGCATAGGAAATCCATCCTTGAACCATGAGGACTCGCCAAGCTCGAGAGATAATCAATATCCAAGCTCTAGCCACAAAACTTGAACCTTGTATGTCGGACCCTACATTTGGGGAAAATGTAGGCAAGAGTATGCGTTAGTACAAAACAATGTACCAAGTATGATATCCTTGCATAAAACATTTAAAACATGCAAAAAGGGATATTTCATATCAGGACATGCAATTGACCAAGTTAAAACATGATTTAAGAGAGTTAGAAAACATACTTCATAAAATAAAGCCAATGCAAGCTAATCATCTTTAAAAACTTTGAAGCATAAGCGATCGTTATCAAGTAAAGAACCCAACTTATAGGTTGGGGTCGATCCCACGAGGAAAATGGTTTAGACTTTACTTTAACACACAATTATATTCAATTAGTCAAAGTACTTCCAAAAAAACAACAATTAATTAAAGGGGGGGTTTTGTGAAACCAATTGTAAGAATTCAATAAGAAATCAGAAATCAGAAGTCAATTTTGGTTGTTATCAAGATGAGAGAATTAACTAGGGTATACGTGTTCCCCACAAGCTCATAACGCAGTAATTCTAGTAATAGCAATCCTTTCCTAGTGTACCACATGCAAAGTGATAAGTTAGGTATCTCTAAATCCTTGGTCCGGCATCTAGAGAATTTCACCCCGCAC
>JAJOOO010024298.1:0-10551 GCA_029582685.1 Solanum piurae
AGTGGTAAACCACGGACCACCAGCACGGACCGTGGTCTGATCTACGGTCCGTGGATGGTGACCGTAAGTTGCACCTGCAACTTCTCAAAATCTGCATTTTTGGTCTATCTAGGATACGGGGTGTTACAGTAATGTTTGAGAAATTTTGATGGATATGAGTAGCATGTTTTGTTTGCATAGATCTTCTGATAGCATCAATCAAAATTGGGATACAGGATGGCAGTGGTTTATGCATTCCCATGTTGTGCATATTGATTATATATGTTCAGTTACTACCATTCCAACATATATCCATGTTTACAGTGGTATTAGAAGTCTCTACTTACACATAGCAACATCGTTCAGTAAGAAGATTATGTTATTTTGGAGCCCTATTTTGCCATTAACCTTGCATGATGACTCTAAAAAGATAGCCACAATTTATTTGTCTATACATTGTTGGTCAGTTGATGCGTGTACGATTCGAAAAGCTTCTCAAAGAAGAAGTTTATTCATGGCTAGAAACTTTTCGACTGCTAGAGTAAAGGCTTCCTTAGAAGAACTACATGTTTGTAAACAATGTCAGCCTTGGTCATTTGGTTTTATCCTCCTTATTGCAATGTATTCGGGTGCTCTTAACTTCAGTAGTAGACTTAAATATGGCAAAGCTACATTGTTACAAATTACTCGAGTATACAAAAGAAATTTTACTATCAGCTTATAATGCTTTTTCTTTGAGCTATTGGAATGATTTTGAGACACTTAGAGAACATTTATGCTTATCAAATCTTGCAAAAAGTGTGTTTTCCCTGCCACTTGCTGAAGATTCCAAGAAGCATATTCATCTATGTTCTGAACTTCATATATCTAAGGGTCAAATAATTGTGGGCAAAGCTTTTCTTGAAGAATTTGGAGGGAAGAATATATTTTTTGTTGATCTGTTTGCACCATGTAGCACTGAAATTCCATTGGTTTGCCTTGGAGGTGTTGATCTCCAAAAGCAGCTCCACATCTCTACAACAGAGGCTGAAATTCTCTTTGACAGAATACCGGATTTGCAGACTAAAATAGAAACAATACTGAGAAAAAGTACTAGCCTATCATTGCTTCGTGATATAGGGAAACAATGATAGCGAAGGTCAATCAATCCAAGTCTTTAATTGAAGCTTTTGAGAGGGAAGTGTTTAAAGTAAATAGGCATATTACCTTGGGGATTCTAGCGAGAAATAATCTGATGATTTTGATTTTTCATTGCGGGTGTGGACAACAACCTTGAGGACAAGGTTGATTTCAAGCAGGAAGAATTGTAATGAACCTAGATAGGACAATTTTTTGATAATCATCCTTGGGGTTAAGGATTGTTTGATCCGGGCAGGAATTTCATGACCTGAATAAATAAGCTAAGTGAAGAATAAGAAACGATGAATAGAATTATAACACCTGGACGCACAAGATTTAATTAGAGTTAATGAAGTTGAAGGGCTGTGATTGCACGTGAGTATCCTATATAAATAAGTCCCAGAATGAGCAAGAGGGGCATCGATCAATTGGTATTTTCCTCACCTTCCTCAACTCTCTCTAAACTCGTCTTCTTCTTCTGTCACGACCCAGACCGTCGTGATTGGCACCCACACTAACACTCCGGTGGGAGAACCACTACTACAACCCAAACCAAGCAACTAATCTAAAAACTAAGGCATTTAAGTTACGGAAGCAAGTTAAACACTAAGGAAATAAATAGGAAGTTACCATAAACTCCAACAAAAGTTTAACAAGAACTAAACTAACAATGCGGAAGTAATGACTAGAACCTGAAAGTCAATGTACGAAAACATCTAACAATGAACCAAGTCTAAACAAGAAGGGATGCAACCCCGATCTAATGAACTAACCAACTAACTAAACATAGTCTAAGTCTGAAAATGGTGGACATAGACGAAAGAGAACCCATGGTAGCCTGTAGAATTGGCTCACTCTTGAATTAGAACGATCAATGATCTCCTAAGCAAGGTCTGCCAGTTGCCGCTAGAAGATGCCCTGTACACAACAAAAATAAGAGCAAGTGCAGTATCAGTACACAACCACAGTGTACTGGTAGGATCACGCGGCTATCCCACTAAGTGAAACATAAGCAAGTCAAGACAACATTATAATCACATGCATATATATTAACATATACAATATTATCAACATTTACGAACAACGAACAACTTCACATTTTATATCAAATCATTGACCCTCTCATGGAACCCAAACCCAAACAATTAGCATACCGGAACGTGGTATTTGATCCCATAATTATGCCGGAACATGGCAACTGATCCCATAGTTATGTCGGAACGTGGCAACCGATCCAACTTAGTTATGCCAGAACATGGCAACCGATCCATTCAACACACCACAATCACAATCACAAGTATATCAACAAGATCATACATTTAAGTCATGATTTCATGGAAATCATCATTCATCTATCTCATTTACAACAAGTGTGATCATAATTGGAACATTCATGTAACACCTCAAAAACCAGACCTAGAAAAAAATTGCAGAAATCTTACCTGAAGCAGTGAACCACAGCAGGGTTCACGGACAGTGATAGGGTCCACGGTCCATTGACCTGCTCGTGGTCATGACTTGGAAGTCACCAGGCCCAGGCATCAGACCACGAGCACCTTCACAGTTCGTGGTCTTGATGACGGGCCGTGGTAGCGCCCGTAGTGGCTGAAGCAGTAGCCCCCCCCCTAGACTTGCCCTCAGACCCTCAAGCCTAAGTGAAGACCACAGGGACCTTCACGGTCCGTGGTCCTCCACACGGCCCGTGGTAGGGTCCATGAAGTCCAGCCAGTAGGCCCTCAGATATGAGCCTCCAGACCTCTGCCCAAGTGAGGACTACGAGGACCTTCACAGTCTGTGGTCCTCCACACGGGCCGTGGTAGTGGCTCAAGGACCAAGCCTTCAGAACCACATGACCAAGTGAAGACCACGAGGGATTTCACGGTCCACGAAAGTGGTCGTGGTCAGCCCCATCTACAACTTAAGTCAGGGGTTTTTTGGTTTTTTCCTATTTCATTGGACCCTTAATCTACGTCGTTTTAACCCTAAACTACGTGGTTTTGGTCAGTTTTAGTCTAGAAACATAACTAGAACTTACCTAAGTCAGATCTTTCATCAAACTTAGAAAATTTGAACGCTAGAGAGAGAAAAAAGGCAACCAAACCCTAGTTCAAGAACGCAGCAAGATTCCATCAGTTCCATCCCCAAAATCGAAAGATTTCTCCATGGAATTCGTCACCAGGTATGTGGGATTTCACTAGTGGGTTCCTTTCGCCCATTAGGTCCCTAGATTTCAGTCAGATTCTTGATTCTCTATTATTAACTAGACATAGGATTTCTAGAACTTCAGTAGATTATCATGAATTGGTTATTTACATGTTCTAAATCAGATTATCATGTTATTACTTCGTTTATTGCATGGATTTTAAAACCCTAGTTATGTATTTCTTTAGTTCTTGAATTACACATGCTAGGTCAGATATTTTAGTATTTCAGATATACATGCCTCAGTCTTGAATGTGTCATTATCAGTATATAAATGTGCATACTCAGTTTGCATATCAGTTTTGAGCTATCTAGTATATTACAGAAATTCAGTCAAAATGTGTTGATCATTTAATCTATTGGGAGTAGTATAATATCGAGTTGGATTAAGGTCAGTCACTCATATAGTCCCAGAACTACAAGCCATGTAGGTTGTAAGTCCCCTCTGTGGGCATCATTTTAGTGATCATGCCAGCATGCCTCTACACCTTTGACTGGGTGTACTCGAAGGGGCATATACATCGGACTCCATATTTAGCTCACGTGGTTTTATTATCGATTATTAGTAGCTCCCACAGTCCAGTCAGGCTCCATTGCATTGACCATATTTCAGTACAGTCAGTATTTAGTCTCAGCATGTTATAAATTTGGTCATTGCCTTCAGTTAGCTTAGTATTCAATATCTATATCATGTTCAGATTATGCTCTTGCTTATTGCTTGTTCAGTTATGTGTTTATTTCAGCTTTACTTTATCCTTCATGCTCAGTACCTTTTAAGTACTGACGCATACTCTGCGCTACATCTTCTCGTGATGTAGGTTTAGGTTCTCAGCATCCAGATCACGCTTAGATCGGTTCCCAATCTCCAATTCAACAGCATCAGTGGTGAGTCCTAATTCTTCGAGGACAATAGTCATGTTATCTTTCAGTTTTCATTATTTTAGTTTCAGTTTTGCTAGACTTAGCTGGGGCATGTCCCAACACTCCTAGTCAGTTAGAGGCTATATTCAGACATAGTTAAATTCAGCTTAGTATTTGAGTTTGATATTTCTTTTGTATTAAAACTTTCAGATTTGATATATTCAGTTTAGTATGTGGGTATGCCCCATCACTTTCATTTTCATGATTTAGCTTCTACATCAGTTATTATTATTCTTAGTATGCCCATGTCATGCCATCAGGGTTAGCTTAGGGTCACTTGTGATCCTATGTCCCGTGTCCACGTCTCAGGGGTAGCATGGGGCGTGACAATTCATACATATACAATTATCATAATGAAGCAAGAACAAACATACATCACACAATCATAGAATCACAACAATCACCTACCTAGAAAAAAGTTTGAAATCCTAAGAAACTTGATCCTTCCCTTTACGAATTCGTTTCGCTTGTTCTTGGTCTACAAACAATCAATATAATACGGGAATCAATAACAAATCACTAATTACCTGAATTACTAACAATTCTATGAACCCTAGATCAAACCCATGATCCTAATTATCCAAATTAAGGTTGTTTCCACTATAGAATTTATAACAAAACCCTCCCCCATCAATATTCACCCATTCCATTACGTTCTACGGATCAAAAAATGGATTCGGGGAGTGAAAAGCTTACCTTTTGCCCCAAGAATGGTGAAAAACGAGTAGAAATCGCCTGGGGTTCGTTCCTTAGCTCTAAAAGTCGAAAAATCCATAATAAGGTCGTTTAGGGTTTATTAACGACTTTAAGTCGCGTTGAGCCCACCACAACGGCCATCATCCCGCTGTAGCGACAGCGCCAGAGCAGCAAAAATCCCCGCCAAGACGGGTTGCATGAGACAGAGAGCTATTTAAAGAATTCCAAAATCCCCATTTCACAACACACCTCTAACCCACGACGCTCAAAAAATACCCTTCACGCTAAGATCAATTTCGGGAGTTCTACTCGCCCAAATTCAATTCCTCAAAGTCGTATGGATTCCTTAACGAGTTATCTAACTACTCATGTAATCAAAATCATAAATGATTCACCTGATTGTTACCAAATTTTCCTACACCTCAAAGACTCTGATTTCGTCCAAATCTGGACTAGGTTGGGAAAAATCCAAACATTACGGAAAAAAAATTCGGCCCCAAATTTTTCGCAATTGGCATTTCTATAATGACATGAACAGGTCGTTACATCTTCTTCTTCTTCTTCTATCCCTAAATTCTCCATTGCAGGTTACAAGTTTATCTCATCTATGGAGATTCCGTAATTCCGCTAATTCCATTTCGTATTAGTAGTTTCTATTCTGCAATAGAGTTCAATTTTGCTTAATATAAACCCAAGAAAATTCCCCAAAAAACTGTTGAGTTCGATTTGCTTAGTTTAAATTCTGAGTTTTATTAGTTCGATCATAACAGTCGACCTTCGTTTTATGTGTCAAACATATAAAGATGTCGATTTGAGATCTTATTTTTTATTTTTAAAGTTTTCTATTTTAAGGCTTGGATCTAAAGGCTTTCGCTAACAAGTCCCAGATCTAGCACCATATATAGGTCAGCTATCTTTATCCATCTTTGTTTTCAATTCAAGCTTGTCGATCTGAGTTTTAATCTCATTTTTAGGGTTTTCAAATTCAAGACCCTTAGCTAAAAATTTAACTGAATTCTCTAAGGAAAATTGTCATAAAAGGTAAGTGTTCTTTATATCTATATCTTCATTTTTAGAATAGTAACCCAACATTTTGTATCTCTCTGCCTATATTAAACTATGTATGAAGACATTTTTAAAGAATGTTTGTGATTTTATGTGTGTTAGGTAGGAGTTTTTTTATGCTAACAGACATTTTTAAAGAATGTTTCTCCAATAGTGTTTAGAAAAAAATTGAGGGGCGATAAAAGTTTATTTACTGAGAAAGTAAAAGATGGGAGAGGTTTATGGTTTATTCTCATGTTTACGCTTCCAAGAAAGAATGGAAGAGGAAAATGTTGGAGAAAAAAGATTTTCAGAAAAGTGTCTCGGGTAATATTTTTTTCTAAAGAATTGTGTTTCGAAATTGGAAGAATATTTGTTTAATTGTATTTGGATTTTAATGATCTTTTATAAACTTATATTTTATTCGTTAAGTTTTTAAAGTGATGAAAAGGATCATGAACTCAGAACCCTACCCCACTTTTTCACCTTTTCATAACTTAATCCTAAAAAAGAAATTAAAAAAGAAATTAATGACTATTTGTCAAAACAAATTTTGGTAATGTCCCCTTTTCCAATTATTCTCTACTAAGTACTACATGTTTGTCAAATGACTTTGGTAAAATAATATATGAACCTGTTTCTTCAACATACATATTAGATATCATTATATTAAATTGGATTTTAATTGATTGCTGGCTCTTTCTTCATCTGATACAGCAAATGAGATTTCAAAATATGTGCATGTATGATTTGAGCCATCTGATAGGTAAATAAATTACCCACAACTAGACCAACAAAGCTTTAATGATGTAATAATATATATTTGCTTCTTATGTCTTAGTTGATCCATTATATATGTGTTACGATCCGAAAATCCCGAATCATGATGGCACCTATCGTAATTCACTAGTAAGTAAGTTAATTTGTATCCCGGAACGACAAGTAACAAGAGATTAACTGGTAAAGGGACACTACTAAAACCTATTTGGACAAATAGACACTAAATTTCTTATTTATTTATTTTTTAGGGTTAGGTTATGAAAAGATGAAAGAGTGAGAAAAACTGAGGACGAATTATGAGATCATGGACCTTTTCATCACTTTAAAATTTTGGGGGATAAAACATAAGTTTATAAAATATCATTAAAATCTCAATACAATTAAACAAATATTATTTCAATTTTGAAATACAATTCTTCAAAAAAAATTCTCCTCCCAAGACACTTTTCTGAAAACCTTCTCTAATCTTTCTTGGAACCATAAACCTCTCCCATCTTCCACATTCTCACGAAATAGACTTCTATCGCTACTCAATTTTCTCCCTAAACGTTACTGGAGAAAAAATATTCAATCTTCTTCCTCAAGTTGAAAGCTCTCATTTTTTTCCTCTCAGGTAAGTTTAATCGTGTTTTCTGATAACCTAATATGCTTATTTTATTTTATTGCGGTATAATGTATCGTGCTTAAATTATTTTTTTATATTTTTTATTTCGCATCATTATGGCGTTATTATTTGGATAATGCCTTTAAAATTTTTGAATTTTTATACTTATCTCACTCATCGATTTAAATTTTTTTATTGAATTTGGATCGACTTTAATGATGTTCTTGTCAATAGCATTGTCGATTTCTGTTGAAACTGCTACTTATTTTGTATGTATTATTGAGCAATTATGTATGTTCTTTTCAACTTCGATTTGTTGTCATTTTGAATGTAAAAAAAATATTGATTTCAATTGAAAATTATTGAGTACTAGACAATTCTAGAAATGAACACAGTAAAATTATATAATATTTATCCATTTTAAATCTCTCTTTAATGAAACAAATATGTGATTTCTAACTGCTCTAAAATATGTCTTATTTTGATTTCTTACTCTATTGATATTTTAGAAGTACTATTGTCACGCCCCGAGCCTATACCCTGGGCGGGATCGGCACTCGAAGACCATTGCTGGCCCCAAGCGAACCCTTGGCCTGTCTTTCTTAACTCTGCGGAAATAACTCCATGCAAAGAAAGGTCATAAAATAACCTAACTGATAAAATCTGGCCAAAAGGCAACTCGTGTCTCAAAATAGAATATTTATATATATACATAGATGAGAGACTCAATACTAACTGACTGACTGTCTATGAAGCCTCTATAACACTGAGATGGATGTTGGGACAGACCCCGCAACATTATAATAAAACAAAACTAGGAACACAAAATAACAGAATCCTCCGAAAAGCAAGGAGGCTCACCACTGACTCTGTAGTGCTCAGCTGGATCAACGGCGTGCTGGATGCTGATCCTGGGTACCTGTGTCTGCATCATCACAAGATGCAGGCCAACTGGCATCAGTACATTGAATGTACGAGTATGCAAGCTGGAAAGCTAAGCAACATAGGCTAAAAGGAAATCTGGAAGAAACTGAATAACTTACCTGGCTCAACTCAACTCAACCTGCCTGACTCATTTCAATATAAGGCAATTTAAAATAAGTGCAATATAAAGAAAAGCTATTTAAAACATGTTATAAACTCTGTGTGTATACCAAGATACAATAAGTCTGAGATGTATGTAGAAATACAAATGAACTGATGTATTTAAAAATACAATAATTGTTGTGGGAGTTTCTATAACCGGCAATCATCACATAAGAGCTATAGTGATGATACAGCGATCAACCTCACGCTGCCAGAGCATCCTATACCCTGCCAAAGGTATAGGACCTGAACTGCCTAATGGATCCACTAGTCTAATTTGAAAATAATTCATCTAAAAAGTATGAACCTCTTCTACCCATGATGGCTACATGGTTCTATGGGGGCTGTGAGTCCTTTGAACGCTCCCCCAATTCGGTGCTCAATACTACTCCCAAAAATATACTGGCTCTTATGTTTTTAAAACATATTTCTTTCTACTGATTTGAGATAATTACTCAAAAACTTAGATCAAAGGCTATCTTGGAAATCTCAGTTTCCTCTCTTGCTTCATTTAGAAAGCGATTATTCTTTTCTGGAAAACTAGCCCGAAGGCTCTTTGGAGATCTCAGTTACAATCTTGTTTAAATGTGAAAACATTTCTTTAAAACTTCTTTGGGAATACTTAGTTCCCTAATAACTTTAGAGAAATGAACTCAACTTTATACTATTGGCTTAACTTGAAACTTGAGCCTTAAAAACGAAGTTAAAACGTTCAATAAAGACTCTTGAACAACTTTAAAGACGTGCTTTGACTTACTTCTTAACTTCTAAGCTTGACTCTAACTTCACTTGACTTTGATCCGAACTTTCCTCGAATTGGATTATGAACTCAAGGGTAATGATCTCATGTTTATGGATGAGTTCGGGATGTTTAGATGTACGTTAGAGTGTTGAAAACAACTATAAAACATAGGTACATTACCAAGGAACATGTATGAAAAAGTGGGGAAGGCATGGCAAGGATTGGCGTCTTTGGCGCTCTGAGAGGTGCGGGGCGCCAGCCTTCAGACTTCAGAGGGGCCTGCTGGGCGCTCTGCAAGGTGCGCCCCCCTAAGGGGTAAACTTCAAAATCCCTGTTGGGGCACGCTGGCTGGCGCGACGTCCCAGACTTTTTCCCCGAAAATCCAACTTTTCTCCTTAGTTTTTCCCACTCTAAACCTTCTTAACTCCAAAGGTTCCAGCCCCAAACACTTAGAATCATAAAACCCCTCAACATACAATAGATTCAACTCGAAAACACAACCGGAAACATGTCCCAAATCAACAAGAAACTTCAACACAACCACAAGACTTCAACAAACACAACCAATCTTTTTCTCGAAATTAAAATGAGTTTGGCGTGTGGGGGAATGAACCAACCCAACACTATGATCTCACATACCTTAATAGGGATCACTCCCGACGAAAACCACAACGATCTTGACGAACCTTGCTTCTTCTTCGCTTTCTCCTCTTCTTTCTCTCTTCACTCACAACCCTAACTCTCACTTCTTAAAAGGGAAAACTGAATTAAAACCAGTCTAGACCCTTAATATAACCAAAAGAAATGGTTAGGGAAAAAACCAAAATACCCCTACAAAATTCGGGTTGACTTCCCTGTGCCAACAGCCCAACTTCCAACAGGCATAACTCACTCATACAAACTCGAAACCGAGCAAACACGGCGGCGTTTGAAAGACCATTCCAAAGGCTTTCCATACATAATTGGAAATACACCTAACTCATCCTGATCTGGGAGTTATGACTGTTTGAAGTTGACCAAAAACTCACTTTTTCCCCTACTTGACTAAATTTCCAGATTCTGAATTCTTCCAAAAATGACTATTTCCAATTTCAAGTTTCTTCATAGTTATTTCAAATTGCACGATGTTACAACTATAACTCACATTCACAGTATATTTTGTTAATCCAACAATGGAGAAGAAAGACTAACAATGTTTTACTAATTACAACACATACTTCAACTCGAACAGATGGCATGAAAATTAAGTGTACTTGGGATGATGATAGTTTTGGATGTTATGACTAATTACGATACTTTTGTCTTTTGCAAATATTCTACATAAAAAAATCCTGTTATATATACACATAATGATGTGCATAAAAGTTTTTTTTTTTTT
>JAJOOO010024303.1:0-10815 GCA_029582685.1 Solanum piurae
GCGACGCAGTCCGTCGCTTTTTTGCGACGCAGTCCGTCGCTTTTTGAAAAACGACGTTGTCCGTCGCTTTTTGAAAAACGACGAGCTAAAAAGCGACGGAAGTGACTGCGTCGCTTTTCCGTCAATTTTGACCAAAAAAGTGACGCAGTCCGTCGCTTTTGGCCGTCGTTTTTTTGACAATTTTTTAGTAGTGTAAGTGTGCAAGCAAGACTTCAAGCATGTAAGTAGAAGTCTTCACATCCTCCAAATGTGCACGTCGTTGAAATTCCATGCCTTAAGGTGGACGAAATTTGTCCCTTTGCACCTTAAGCTAGCCTTTTCGTGGATTTATCCTTAAATGGATCTTTAAATTTCCATGCCTTAAGGTGGACAAATTTGTCCCTTTGCACCTTAAGCTAGCCTTTTCGCAGATTTATCCTTAAATAGATCTTTAAATTTCCATGCCTTAAGGTGGACAAATTTATCCCTTTGCACCTTAAGCTGACCTCTTCACGAATTTATCCTTAGATGAATTTTTTTTTTTGCCGTACACAGTTTATACTCTTGCGGGCCAAGAGTAGCAAAAAAACCGTCTTGCCTTAAAGGTGGACAAGATTTGTCCCTTTGCACCTTAAGCTGGCCTTTTCGCGGATTTATCCTTAAAAAGATCTAGTAAAGCCTCAAGTTGGTTAAGTATTCGGGATCTTATATTCGGGATCTTATAACGCCTTGAGAGTAGAATTTTTTTCAAGGCGGGGACGTTAAACACAGAATTCTAGTAAACCCTCAAGTTGGTTAAGTATTCGGGACCTTGTAACGCCTTGAGAGTAGTAGTTTTTTTCAAGGCGGGGACGTTAAACACAACATTCTAGTAATGCCTCAAGTTGGTTAAGTTTCGGGACCTTGTAACGCCTTGAGATTAATATTTTTTTTCAAGGTGGGGACGTTAAACACAACATTCTAGTAAAGCCTCAAGTTGGTGATCTTCAAGGCAGGGACATTAAACACATCCCTTCACACCTCAAGATCAAATTCTTGTGTGATAAAGCTCTCCATTGTGTAGCCTCCGCGAAAAATACAAATATTATTTTTGTTGATCTACAAAAAAAAAAAACACAAAAAGAAGGACAATACAAAGAAGATATAAGTAAAGGAGAGATTGTTACCCGTCAAGACGTTTGAGACTTGGAAGCTATGCTAAGCTAACTAGGTTAGACTTGAGATAATATTTTCTTGGTGATAATAAAACCCTTGAAGTATAGTTTCCAGCGATCACAACCCTTTTTTTTGGTGATGACGTTCCAACATCAAGATATACAATATTTTGTGAGGCAACAAAAATCTGCAATCAACTATGTGACAAAATTTAAAGTTAACTTCAAAAAAATAATTGTCTAGAACAATATTAAAGGAGTTTAATCCTAAATTTTGTGTATTATGTGGCCTTTTGTGTCTAGTTTTTGTATAATAGAGAGGATCACAATTTTGTTACTTCTACCTCGAGATACAATTTTTTTGGTGTCATCGCACAAATCTGAAACTTTTGGTGCACCAAAATCTAAAGCTGACTTTGTAATAGTATCTAGAAAGATTCTAAAGGTATTAAATTTTGAATTTTGGATATGTTGAAAACCTTTGTGTCTAGATTCTAAATAATCAAGCGGCTTGTGATTTCGTCGTTCCTACATCAAGACACGAGAGTTTTAGTAAAGCTGCACAACTCTGAAATTTTCAGCATGGCAGAATCTAGAGCTAACTTCAAAAGAATATCTAAAAAGATTCAGAATTTATTAAATTCTGAATTTTGGATATGTTAGAGAACGAGAAGTCTAGTTTTTGGAAAATCAAACCATTTATAATTTTGATTTTTCTATAATGAGATATGAATTTTCTACGATAGACGTGTCAAGCTGTAAAAAAAGTGACGAAAATCAGAAAAAGGGAGGAAAATTACCTTGAATTATGCCCCTTTCGTCGTAGGCTTTTAGCTCATAATCCGTAATCGAAGAAAAATTGTAGATACAATGTGTCTATTTATAGATGTCATGTGATGGAAATAAAATTCTTCTCCCAGTCCAATTACAAATCCTTTTTGGCTAGGATAATAGAAAAGATATATGAATTTGAAATCGAGTACGACTACAATTCCTAGTTTAACTACAATTTGAATTTAAATGGCGTCATTAAATAAGATTTTGAGGCGGTGGTTTTATCCTACTACAACTACAATTCGGGCTAAAATTTGCATCATAATATAAGATGCATATTTAATTTCTTCACCTGCCACGTCAACATTCATGATTCCTATCCTAGGCGGTTGTTTATTTTTGGCCTCGCCATAAATAGATCAATTTTAAAGTGGGAAACCATCATATACAGATTACCTCCTAATTCCAATTGGATGAGGAAAGAAAAAAATATAGCCAAGTGGCCACGTGAGCTCATGTATCCACTTCAATTATTCTTGTCCAATTATATTAAAGAGGTATATTAATTTATGGCATTTCAAATATATGGTATATAATTGTTATGTAATTAATACTTCAAGTCTAGTCTTTAAAAGATAAAATATCTCGACAAGACTTCAAGTTCAAGAACGATCAAGATCAAGGCCATCGGATTCAAGAACAAGCTCGAAGCCCTTGAATTCAAGTAAAAGTCAAGATCAAGATAAAGTTCAAGTTCAAGTTCATTGGAGATTCAAGATCAAGCTTTAAAGCCCTTGAATTTATATTAGAAAAGGCGAATTCAAAGGAATCATAGAAATTGTAACACTTGCACTTTGAAATAATAAATACGATTGTTACATAATTTTCCGTTCTTGATTATTATTTTCTCGACGCAAATTTTATTGTCTACAGTCGTCAGTCTTAAATCATATTTGGGTATTTATTTTTGATAGTTTTATTTCTTTTCTCTTATTTGTTGCTTGCTCCCTTCTATATTTGTTTCTTTATTGCTTTGGAGATTTAATTTTTTTTCCACTTCTATTAGTTTTTAGTTCTAACTTTTATTAGCATTTTACCTATTGTTATTATTTTTATGTTCATTGCAGGGAAAAGGAGATATTTCAATGTTTTTACATATCGTTGTTATTTTTATGTTCATTGCACGAGTAAATGAGATATTTCAATGTTTTTATCTATTGTTGTTATTTTTATGTTCATTGCAGGGGAAAAGAAGATATTTCAATAATTTGGGACTATTATAGAAAGTGTGGATAGTTAATTCTATAGCGGTTGGTGATTTCTTTTCATCCCATTCTCAAATTTATCTAATAATTTCTTTAATCAAATTAGTATTTGTTAATCTCTTGATTATTGGTGATTCTCTTTATGTCATTTCTTGCCAAATTCTTGTTAGATTATTTGATAATTATAACTATTTATTTAGGTTATCGTGCACCTATTTGATGAAAGATCATTTGATGGTCAAATTGAGTCATATGACCTCCACTACAATGTTGTTGCCATACAGATTCAATCAGACACACCACTTCCAATTGCATCCCTTGCTCATTTAAGTGATTCTATCACGATTGATCCGAGTCAGCTTCGGAGTACTGAGGAGAAGTCATTTCAACTTCGTCCACATTCAAAATCATTTGATCGTATTCTTGGAGACCTATTATTGCACTTGAACGTTTTTATGCTAAGCCATATGATATCACGGCTGCTCCTGGTGAATTCTGGTTGGTGTTTTAACTTGACTTTTACTTTAGTTACAAACATACCTAATTGCCATGTTTGTTATTGAGACTTCTCTCCCAATTCTCTCTCAAATTGTTATGATTGATCCTTGTAGCATTGATCGTTGCGACAATAACTTAGAGTGTAAAGAGCTTCTCAAGGCGACTTGCAAAATTATGAGAGTAACTCTCTTCCACACTTTTTTAAAGAAAATTTCTCTCACATTTATCTCTTACTTTGGTAGTTAGTATTACATAAATTGATTTAAATAGTATTTGAATATTTGAAATCCAGATATAATACATTTTTAAAATCGTGAATAGGAGAAAAAATAAACATAACAATTGTAATACATTTTAAATTCAATATATTATATGGGATAAAAGGGAGTCCGAAGCTAGAAGGGCAAAAAAAAATTGCCAAAAATTTCAAAAGGGCAAATCAATTTTTTTTTAATCAAAAGGGCAAAATCGCTCCTGATGAAGCGATTTCCTTCTGACAAATATTGACACAGTTACTCCATTAAAAAAAAAATCGCTGCCACATCAGCGATTTTGTCCAAAAAAAATATCTTTCAAATTAAAATCGTTGCCAAAGTGATTTTTTTTTTAAAAAAAATCTTTCAAAACCTTTGGAACATTGTTTTCCATCTCCATTTTTTAAAGGTTTTTTAAAAAAAAATCGTTGTTTCTTTAAATAAAAAAACCTTTGAAATATCTCTATTTTAAAGAAAAAAAAGGTTTTTAAAGGAAATCGTTGCCAAAGCAGCGATTTAATTTTTTTTTAAATAAAATCGCTGTCGGGGTAGCGATTTTTTAATTTTTTTTAAACAAAAATTCTTAAAGAAAATCGCTGCTAATTTTAATTTTAAATTATTTTTTTTTTATATAAAAACACTGCTATAGCAGCGATCTATGTTATTTTTTTTTAAAAAAATTGATTCGAGAAAAACGCTGCTATGGCAGCGATGTTAATGAAAAAAGGAAAAAAAAATTTGGACAAAATCGCTGCTAGGGCAGTGATTTTTATTTTTTAAGGAGTAACGGCATCAATATTTGTCAGAAGAAAATCGCTTCGCCAGGAGAGATTTTGCTCTTTAGGTTAATTTTTTTTTTGATGTGCCCTTTTAAAAAATTTGACAATTTTTTTTGCCCTTTTGACTCAGACTCGAATAAAAGGACCCAAAAAAGGAGGATACTAAGGAAGAAGGTAATGAAATTGAAAATACAAACTGAAGCAGAGAAGAGGCTGAATAATCCCATCCTTAAATAAGTTATCATGTATTTTTTTTTCAAACAAATGTGGAACAAACTCATGCTAAAATTAAAAAAAAAACGCAAGGCGCTGACAATCCTATGCCTTGTAAGGCGTGGCTGAGCCTTACGAGGCTCACGACGGCTGCCCCTTGCAAGGTGCATGGAATCTCGCGTCTTGCGACGGCTAACCGAATTTAGACGACGTCAAAAAAATAGTTAGAAAGTTGCCCTTTTGGTTCTATAATTAATTTTGTTGCCCTTTTAGAATTTTCGGAAAATTTTCTTACCTTTTCGACTCCGAACTCCTTTTGAAAGAGTGTACCACATCAATACTGGACAAGTAAAAATATACCAAGAAAATATTTATATTCTTAAGACTCGTTTGGTACAAGGAATAAAGAATAAATAACCCTAATTTTAAGATAAACTTATCTCATATATACTTAAAATAAAATCACAA
The DNA here is from genome assembly GCA_029582685.1 of Solanum piurae. Taxonomy (NCBI): domain Eukaryota; kingdom Viridiplantae; phylum Streptophyta; class Magnoliopsida; order Solanales; family Solanaceae; genus Solanum; species Solanum piurae. The sequence goes on from JAJOOO010024303.1 coordinate 5,385, forward strand.
AATAATTTATCTCGAAATAAGTTGTTTCTGACGGATCAAGTTATGCCAGATAATGGTGTGTGGAAAAATATTGTGCTATTTGAGGTTTGAACCCAACACTTCTTAATTCAAATGGACAACCATTACTATTGCATTAACTTTTGTCAAAGGTGTCCAACTTTCAATACATATCATTTAATTAAATATTGAATTTGACATATATATACAACGTAATTTTACGACGAAGAATATCCAACTGAACACCCTAGAATGGCTATAGCTCCGTCCTTGGCCAGTAGGATAATAGTACTATTATATAAGTTATAACTTTCAGCTTGCTAAAAAAATCTGGAATGTTGTAAAAAGTAAACAACTCATGTTTTCTTTTGAAAGGCCACCACTTCTTTTCCCAAAGAATTGCACATCATTAAATTTGATTAATTGGATAGATAGAGACGAAATATTTCTTAATTCTTACAACGAAAAAAACCTTTATAATTTGAAATTTAAGATAAAGACTTCAAGTGATAGTGATCAGATTTACAATTTAATTTTATGTATATTTAATAGATATTTTAAAATTTATATATAAAGTTTGGGATGCGGCTCCCCTCCAGTAATGTTTGTGTCCATTTTATCCAGTGTAGTGTTAATCTTATTACACTTGGAAATAATCAAATCTAAGGGCCAAAATGTGTTTAAAAAATACACCTCATAAATCATGGTTAAACTAAGAGTTTTGTATTTCTTTCTTTCCTTATCGTGGGATTTCTTTCCGTTTTAAAAGATTGTAAAGTACTAAATTTGATTTTAAAACTAAAATTTATACATTCAAGAGATACATAAAAAATATATTATAAGTTGTAATTTTTCATATACATTTTAAAATATTAATAACAGTTCATATAATTTGACTTCAAAAAAACTGTAACAAATATTTTGAGATGGAGAGAATATATAATTTTAGTGAGTTCGGGAAATGGAGGTGGAAGTTTATCAATTTTTGGAGACGTTATTCGAACAATTAAACAAAAAATTATGAAAATATTCTAAAAAAATTGGAAAATTTTGAATTAGATTTTTAAACTAAAATTTATATATTCGAAAGCTATATAAAAAGTATTATAAGTTGTAATTTTTCTCATATCAAAATGATGAACGCATATATTATAAAATTAAAACATATATATTGGAAGGCTATACATAAAGTATTATAAGTTGTAATTTTTTCATATGAAAATAATGAACATAAATTTAAAATATTAGTAAAATTTCATATAATTTAACTCTCCAAAATAATACTTGGTAAGTATTTTAAGACGGAGAAAACATACGATTTAAACGAGTTTGGAATTTGGTAGTGAAAGTTTATCAATTTTTGAAGTTCTAAAAAACAATTAATATAATTAAACAAAAAAAAAACCATGAAATAATAAAAATTAGAATAAGAGAATTGGTCGAGAGGAAAATGAAAAATCTAACTAATCGATTAAAGTTTTTTGGTTAGAAACATGCTACCAATAAGGAAAGAAAGAAATACAAATCTCTTAATTTAACCATGATTTATGAGGTGTATTTCATAAGCACATTTCTGTCCTTAGATTTGATCATTTACAAGTGTAACAAGATCAACACTATACTGGACAAACTGGACACAAACACTACTGGAGGGATATAGGAATACTTGTCCTTTGGAATATTTATTATCTATAACTTAATCGTATGATTTGCAAATTCCAAATGTCCAAATTTGCAAATTCGATTTCATTTTAAATTTGTCAATTGATTGGGTCCAAGAACCTAGAGCTCAACCATAAATAAGTAGCCATTACAACAATGGAAATCCAATTGATTATTAGAATAATTAAAAAGACTAACAACAATAATTACACCTTAATTTCAAATAAATTAATCAATTATATTAAAATCAGGAAGACCTTACTTAAAAAAAGGCAAGTTGATAGGTTGTGTAAAAGTAGGAGTAGTTATGAGACAAATCAAAATTAAATTTGATTTGAATATAATGAGCTAGTGTTTATCTATAATTTTTCTAAATATTTTTGACAAGTCATTTTTGTATGAAGATGGAACACTGCCACCTGTTTTTCAAATGAACGAGACAAAACATATGAGTAAATATTTACTTATCAATTTCAAATAACCCACGATAGAGTATATATATATCATTAAGTATGATGAATTTATCACTTAATCATAATAATATATGAATATTACTCTCGTAGGTAAATATTGCGCGTGAATAATACTTTTTCAACAAAATTACTAGTAAGGTATCAATTAAATTAAGTTCGGAATTAAAATGATCACTTTCAAAATAAAAATGTTAAAAAGAACAATATATTTTGAGATAGACCAAAAAGGACAATGCGCTTGAAATCACCTTTTGACCATTTATTTTATAAAGGGAAAAAGGACAAATATATCTGTCACGATCCAGACCGTCATGATTGGCACCCACACAACCCTTCGATGGGAGAACCATTACTACAACTCAAACAAACAAATTTTATGAAAACTAAGGCATTTAAAGTTACAGAAGTAGGTTTAAATGACTATAAAAATGGATTCCTCATAAACTCCAAGGTTTTAACAAACAACTAACCAAACTAATGCGTAAGAACAACCCCTAGAACCTGAAAGTCAATGTACCAAAACTTTACTAACGACAAGTCTAAGAACAAGGGATAAATCCCAAAACTAAACAAACACCTTAAACAAATAGTCTGAGTTCGAAAAGAGTGGACTTAAACAAGAAAGATACATGGCAGCCTGAAAGAACTGGCTCACTCTTGAATTCGGTCACGCTCATTAGTCACATAGCTGAAGTCTATCAATAGCCACCTGAATATGCCATGTACTCAACAAAGAACAAGCAAGTGCAGTATCACTACACAACCACAGTGTACTGGTAGGATCACGAGGCAATCCCAATAAGTGAAACACATGCAAGTAACCACAACATTGTAAAACATGCATATATCGAACATATAGAATATTAGTCAACTATTACGAACAACAAACAGTTTCATGATTCTCACGTATCACAGTTATATCAATTTAGAGCAACATATCGTCTTCCATATCAATCATCATTAGATATGAACGCAATCATCACAAGTAGATACACAACACAATTCAATGGTCCTCTCACGGAACCCAATTCAATGGTCCTCTCATGAAACCCACACCCAAACTGTTAGCATACCAGAACGTGGTACCCGATCCAATATTTATGTTGGAACGTGGCAACCGATCCCTTGTTTATGCCAGAACTTGACAACCAATCCCATGTTTATGCCAGAACGTGGCAACCAATCCAAGTTAGTGTGTCGAAACGCAACACCCGATCCATTCAACAAACCACAATCACAATCACAATGTATATTCTCACAATCACACAACAAGAGGTGATTCATGGCATACAATTATTCTATTATCCTCATTTACGATTAGGGTGATCAATAATACAACATTCACATACATACATACATTATAATGAGCAATTACAAACATATATCACACCAACATGAAATCACAACAATCACCTACCTCGAAACAAGCTTGAAATCCTAAGAAACTTGATTCTTCCCTTTCTGGATTCGTTCAACTTTTTCTTAGTCTACAAACAATCATAATAATACCGGAATTAATAAACAATCACTAATTACCCGAATTGCTAACAATTCTATGAACCCTAGGTCATACCCATGATCCCAAGTATCCAAAAGAGGGTTGTTTCCACCATAGATTCTAGATCAAAACCCTTCCCCATCGATAATTACGTTCTACCGATATAAAAATAGTTTCGGAGAGTGAAAAGCTTACCTTTAGCCTCAAGAATGGTGGAAAACTGTCAAGAGTTGCCTAGGGTTCGTTCCTTAGCTCTAAAAATCGAACAGAATGAGGTCGTTTAGGGGTTTATTTACGACCTTAAGTCGCGTCGGACCCGCCACAGCGGTCCTCACCCCGCTATAGCGGCAGAAATTCCGCCCCAGCGGCTTGCACGGAACCAGTGAGCAAAATTAAGAATTCCAAACCCCCATTTCACAACACGCTATCATCCCATGACACTGAGAAAATACCGTTCACGCTAAGATCGATTCCAAGAATTCTACTCACCCGAATTCAATTTCGTAAAGTCGTACATATTCTTTAACGTCTTAGCTATCTACTCATGTAATAAAATTAATAATTAGATCTCTCATTTGTTACCAGATTTCTCTAGACCTCACTAACTCCGATTTCGTCCAAATCTGAACGAGGCTAGGAAATCCAAAGTTACTACTCAAAAGTTTTCTGGCCCCAATTCTTTCTTCATTAACTTTTCTATAACGACGGGAATAGGTCGTGACAATAGATACGAATTTACCCAGCACTCGTCCCCGAGTGACAAACTAGGAGAAAAGGGCTAAAGCAAGAATATAGTAGTATCTGAATCATCGAATAACTGGGGATACTTGTCCCACATACTTTTTCAGTCAACTCTGGGCTGCTAGAAGCTTAGATTGGATACTTCTCACCTTACCCTGCACATCTTTCACCAAATCAACTCTCAAAGGTTTCTTATCTTCAACCTCAAACCAACCAATTGAACACATACACATACTCCCATACAATGCATGAATGAAGTCATCTCAATACTCGAGTGATAAATATTGTTGCATGTAAACTTAATTACAATAAAAGCAATTCCCAAAAACCACCAAAGTTGATCATACACATGTCTACAACCTGTTATCACGGACCTTGACTCAATCATCCGAACAAATCTTTAGCACTTAAGCATGATAAAATTCCAAGTCAATATTCGCTACAAATAGAAGTGAACCTGAATCAACCAACACATACTCATAATACCCAAACAATCATAGTTCTTAACAATATCTTCATCCCGCAAAATAAATTCCCATGAGCTTAAGTTATAACAAATTTAATCTTTAGAAATCAGATACTCATCGAGGGATATGTCCAAGCATACAACCCCTCCAACAATAATATCGAAATGCTAGATTTAGTAATTGTACATTACCTCTTAAGAACAACAAGGCAGCTCAAAAACGAAGAAAAGAAAGCCTGAGGATCGCCTAATCCATTGGGCGAGTCGCCGAATGGCCATTGTCTCGCCTAATGTTCTAGTGTGCAGAGTCCTGAAGGAGAAAATCAAGTCGGCGATATAAAAGAGTAGTCGGTGAGTCGCCGAACGGTTCTGCGATGCATTGCCATATCGCCCAAAGTACAAAACCTGAAGATGCTGAAGGCCAAAGCAAAAGGACGATGGAATTAACCAATGGGCGGATCGTCGAGTGGATCGGCGATCCCAACTTATTGCATCAAATGGTCCTTCGCAGCACATTTTTGGTGACTATAAATACATTTTTTAAATTCTTAGTTGAGTATCTAGCATTCAATAGTTTTCATTATTATTCAGTTT
>JAJOOO010024310.1:0-12690 GCA_029582685.1 Solanum piurae
TAGGTTTTAGTTGTTTATGTTCATTTCTACTTTAAATCTTGAAATTAGGGTTTGTAATCTGCTCTAATTTCTTATTTAAGTTCTCTAATTTGAATATTGAATCTTCTCTAAATTCGTTAAAAATGACAAATGAAAACTTGAATAAGCTTTATATCGATGAATCAGACCCAATGCTCAACGTTGTAGTGAGATGCAAACATGAAATTTTGTTGAATTTGCTAACTTTTTGGTCAAAATTAAATTCGACCAAGAATTGGGGGAGATGAAAAGGAGAAAAACGAAAAGAAAGAATTGGGGGTAAGGGGTGAGGTCGTTCGATATTTAAGAGGAAAAAGGAAAGGTTGAAGTGGGGCCCGCGCGTGTAGATCACGTTAGTCAATATATTCGGTTTATGTGTTCTGGTCAGCACTCAGGTGTGCACTAAATAGAGAAATGAAATGTTCAGGGGGGTGATAGGATACCCGTGAAGTTGGAGTGTGTAGTTGGGATTTCGAGTATAGGTTGGGGAGGCTTTAGACCATTTTTTTTTTCCAGTTGCATTATCTCTTTATCACGATCCAATTTCTAACGAAGTCGTGATCAACATTCGATGCCTTGTCTTGATCAAGCGCATCTTCTAGCAAGACTATCCTAGACTTCAAAAGTCGAAGGTCAAACACATACATAGCCTTTTTAAGAGAAAATAGACAAATGCCTCTCAAACCTATTATCGAATTCTCAACTACACACTTATACTTTGCGGGGGTTCTATTACCCCCTGAACTTTTTAAAAACAAAATATATATCACCCTAAAACTAGACAACCACATTCTCAACATGTAGTGATGCACACTCGCTCCAGCTGTTATTTTTTATTATTTACAAAAAAAAATTCTCTTTATCCCTTTTTTCATTAATTACAAAAATATGTATAGTTTTTTTATTCCTCCTTCTTTTTCTTCTTCTTCTTCTTCTTTTCTCTTTTGTTTTTCATTCCCTTCTTCCAAATCACTCACCCATGGAAAAAAATCGAAGCTATTTTTATTATCATTTTTTCATCATTTTATAGCATCCTTCAGGCACCTTGACAAGCTTGATTACTCATCTCTCTTTTTTTTTTGATTTTTTTCATTATGTTATTTCTTTGTCTCCATGACACCAAATTTATAATATTTTATTTACTGATTGTCGATGGTTAAATTCTTGGTCTTCACCAAATAACAATAGAAATTGAAGATAAGATATGATTGTTGTATGTTACTGACCTAAAATCGGTGCGAAGGTAGATTAATGGTGTTGATATTTTGAACTAACTTGAGAATGATAAAAATAAAAAAAAGTTGGATGATGACCCAGATCATATACCCAAAACTCATGTTTAGTTTGGTTTATGAAATTCATGATCGAAAAAATCTATTTTATTGTCATAATTGTTTTAATTAACTGGATTTCTCCAATAATTAAAAAAAATAGAATGAATTTTTATGATGGAAGGTGTTTAATAATCTTTTTTTTTTGTATTGTTTCTCCTATCTTTCTTCTTCTACTTTTTTTTTTGTCTTAACTCTGTGACTTTTTTTTTGGAATAGTGAGATAATTAAGGAAAATTTGATTCCGGCAATATAAGTAATAATTTTAATGATGATTTGCAGCGTTCGTTATAGAAGCTAGTGAAGCAAATTGTAAAAATATATTAGAAAATGGATAAAAAAAATGTGGTTAGTGCAGTAATGGTGGTTCAAGGTGGAGGAAATGGTGGTTTGGGTGAATATTGAGTAATAAGAAAGAGAGGTAAAAAAAAACAAAAAAAAAAACTTAAAAGAGAAAAGTAAAAAAACATATATTTAACAAAAAGTCAAATTAAAAACATTATTATAATATTATTTATCAATTCTTCTGACTTCCACATGCCTCCAAGAGAGTGAGGACACTCTTTGTGCCATGTCAGCATCTAAGGGTGTAATTATTCTGTTTTAAAATAGTCTAGGGGGGTGATAGGACTCTCGTGAAGCATAAGTGTGTAGTTGAAAATTTGATAATAGGTTAAGGGGGCATTTGACTATTTTCTCGTCTTTTTAACTTGTCCCTAAATTTTATTTTGGCACTTCAACTCAACTTTGTTTTCATTTTAACCCTCCAACTCCATTTCCAATTTATCATTTAAACACAAAATACTGAGTGCATAGATTAATGAAATTATTCACTTTTTAAAAATGTGTGAGGGATCCTTTTTAGCGTTAATATTCGATATTTTTATCGTTAATAACCTTCTCCTCTATTTATTTTATCTTCAACCCCATTTTTTCCTTCATCTACTTTACCTATCCATTTATTTTCTTTTGGTATAATTCATAATTATGTGCCCTTCAACTTGATTTCAGTTGGCATATATACCCTCCAATATTGGGTGTGCACAAGTAAACCCTTAAACGTGTATAAAATTGAACAAATAGACATATTTGTCTAATGTGACGTCTTACGTGTATTATGCCATGTAGGACATGTATGTCTATTTGTTTAATTTTACACAAGTTTAAATGTCTACTTGTACGCTCTCAAAGTTTAAGTTCATAGATGTCAGCTGAAGCCAAGTTAAAAAACATATATTATGCCTTTATATTAACTTGTATTAGTAATCTATCTGAGTTGAAAAATAGAACAAAACTGAGTTGAAGTGCCAAAATGAAATTTTGAGATGAGCTAAAGGGGTTGTGTATGATGTTATGACCCTTTCCAAGTCATTTGTTTAAGCTCAACTAAATTAACCAGCGTTAGGCCAAATGAGCAAATGATTGAAGTGATGATTAACAGATTAAAGTATTTTTTCTTATAAGAGCAAAAAGAAAAACAGCTCTGCTCTGCTCAGCTCAACTAATCATATACAAGTATGCATCGATGTACTCGAGTTCTTCTCCAATAATATCAAGGCAGATGAAATAATGTGAAATTTTGCCAGTTTCTAGTAACAGAATGAGTGGAAGACCCTTCAAACCTCAAGCTCCTAAAACCAAGGAAACGATCAACAAACAAGAAGAAAATTTACATGGGACACACATGCATATCTTCATAGAACTTTTATCTTCTAATGAATCATGCACCAAGAATTTACAATACATGTGTCTAACAGAGGAACTGTGTGTAAGCTATTTAACTTTTGCTAGCAAATTTTATAGTCTATTTTATGGATATGTTAAACCGATGAACCTAGCTAGCTATGCAGATATATAACTTTAAATATTGTTTTTAAGCAACTCAACATTTTCTATATATAGAAAGCAATCAACTCTCAGGTTCATAAATATAATCACGATTGAAAACAAAACCCACTTGTTGAGCTGTGAATAGCATGTGAATGTCTCTAATTAATTAGTTGATTTCTCTCGGGGATTTGATCAATTGAACATGCATGCAACTCCCATCGATCTGTATTATCGATATCAAGCATTAATTCATGCGCTTGTATCACCATGATTGATAAATATTCCTTCCTCGGCCTCGCTCTTCTCTTTCTCTGCTATTGCTAGGTACATCTAAGATCATTGAAATTCAAAAAAAAATGTAAAATCAAAAAGAAAACTTTCTCAAAAAGACACGAGAAAAGACCAAAAATAGTCCCTTATCTTTGAGCTAAAACTTGAAGTCATCCTTGTTTTTTCATAAGGAGTACTTGCAGTCCCCATGTTTGCTTGTGGAAGACATTAAGATTTAAGAACATTCAATGTCTTCAATAAGGAAAGTGATTTGATTGAGGAAAGATTACCCTGGATTGGTCCATTGAGGTTGTTGTTATGAACTTGCAATCTCTCAATTAGCTTTTGCAATGAACCAAGCTCAAAATGGATCTTTCCACACCATTGATTCCAACCAAAACCAAGTATAACAAGACTCGAACAATGAGAAAGATTTATCGGTATCTCCCCCGAAAATGAGTTATTAGTCAAACTAAGATGCTGAAGCCTAAACAAACCACCAATCTGTAGGGTCCAGCCCCATTATTGAATTATTATTTTTTCAATATTTGCTGCACCATTATTCAATTATTGCTTTTCAACAATTGTTGCATGCAATTGTCAATGGTTGGCAGCAAATGTTGAGAAATACAACTTTCGGTGGGTGTTGAAATTTGTTGCTGCAAATTTCTTCTATAAAAGAAGCATCTTATTAGCTCCTTTTGGAAGACATCAATTCACAGAGAAATAAAAATATAGAGAGTTGTGAGGTTTTCATAGACTATACAAGAAAATAGTCTGTGAAGAAAAATAGAGTGTGAGCGATATTTTTAGTAAGGTGAAAAATCAAAAGAGTGTTATTCCTTTTGAGTGTGTAGTAGTCACTTTGAGTATTGTATTCGTGACTACACGGTGTAAAATTCCTTGCTATAGTGATATCAGTTGCTCCTCTTGGCCCGTGGTTTTTCCCTTATTTAGAAGGGTTTCCAAGTAAAATTCTTGGTGTCATTATTTTCCCATTTTATTTCTATCATTTGACCATATATATTTTTGTGTTAGTCCATTTTTTCTCAACAAACTGGTATCAGAGCCAAGGTTTCATCTGATTATGCTCTGTGGTTGCAGCACAATCTGAACTTCCACATCAGAAAAGATTTACGTTGGTTTGCAATAACTATATTTTTGGGGATAAAAAATGGAAGCCAACACAAGTAGAATGGTTACTTTGAATGGTATTAATTATGCCATTTGGAAGGGGAAAATGGAAGATCTACTTTATGTCAAGATTTTTTATCAACCAGTCTTTACCACTGTAAAGCCTGCTAATAAAACAGATGAAGAGTGGAATCCGTTGCACAGACAGGTTTGTGGATTCATTAGGCAATGGGTTGACGATAATGTGTTGAACCATATTTCTGGGGAGACACATGCTCGAACCCTATGGGAGCATCTTGAAGCTTGTATGCTCGGAAGACTGGAAACAATAAAATATTCTTAATAAAGCAGATGTTGAGTTTAAAGTATCATGATGGTTCTCCGATGACAGACCATCTGAATAATTTTCAGGGGATCATGAACCAATTATCTGCTATGGGCATCAAATTTGATGAAGAAATTCAAGGCTTGCTTCTGCTTGGTTCCCTACCAGACTCTTGGGAAACATTTAGAACTTCATTGTCAAATTCTGCTCCGGATTGTGTGATCTCAATGGATTCCGCCAAGAGTAGTGTCTTGAACGAAGAGATGAGAAGAAAATCTCAAGGTTCTTCTTCGTCGGATATCCTGATAACTGGTTCCAGGGGGAGAAACAAAACTCGTGGTTCTCAAAATAGAAAACAAAATAGGAGCAAATTCAGAGGCAGACTTAAGGATATCGAGTGCTATCATTGTGGCATGAAAGGACACACAAAGAAGTTCTGCAGTAAGTTGAAGAGGGAGAACAAAAATAAAGAGGAAACTAAAGAAGATGGCAATGAAAATTGCCTAGCCACCGTCACCACTGAAGATCTTGTTACCGTCCTTGATGCAGATATGATAAATATTGCTTGTGATGAGTCAAGCTGGGTTGTGGACACTGGTGCCGCATCTCACGTGACATCAATGAAGGACTTTTTCTCTTCCTATACTCCTGGTGATTTTGGAACCTTGAGTATGGGTAATGAGACTGTTTCTAGGGTGGTTGGTATTGGTACAGTTTGTTTGGAAACTAGTGTTGGAACTAAACTAGTTTTGAGCAATGTGAAACATGCACCTGATGTTCATCTACACCTAATTTATGTTGGTGTTTTGGATGATGAAGGATATGTTAGTACCAACGGTGATGGAAAATGGAAACTCATTAAAGGTTCCTTAGTTGTGGCTCGTGGTAACAAACGTCGTGGTCTATACTGGACTACGGCTTCTGCTTGTGTCGATATGGTAAATGTGGTTGAGAGTGATGACTCTTCAACATTATGGCACAAGAGGCTTAGCCACATCAGCGAAAAATGACTTATTGTTCTAGCCAAAAAGAAATTATTGTCAAATTTCAAAAGTGTTAAATTAGAAAAATGTGAGCATTGCTTGGCTGGTAAACAAAATATAGTTTCCTTTAAGTCTTACCCCCCTTCAAGAAAGACAGAGTTGCTTGAATTGGTGCACTATGATTTATGCGGTCCAATGAAGACAAAGACATTGTGTGGTGCACTCTACTTTGTCACTTTCATTGACGACTACTCGAGAAAACTTTGGGTCTATGTCTTGAAGACTAAAGACCAAGTGTTAGGTGTCTTCAAACAGTTTCAGGCTTCAGTTGAAAGAGAAACTGGAAAGAAACTGAAATGTATTCGTACTGATAATGGTGGTGAATATTGTGGACCATTTGACGACCACTGCAAGCATCAAGGTATTAGACACCAAAAGACTCCTCCTAAGACTCCTCAACTTAATGGTTTGGCTGAGAGGATGAACATGACCTTGATGGAAAAAGTTAGATGTTTGCTTTCTGAAGCAAAGTTGTCGAACTCATTTTAGGGTGAGGCTTTATTGACTGCTGCACATGTTATTAATCTATCCCCTGTTGTTGCTTTGAAAAGTGATGTACCAAATAGTGTTTGGTATGGAAAAGAAGTCTCATATGACCATTTGAGAGTATTTGGTTGCAAAGCTTTTGTATATGTGCCGAAAGATGAGAGGTCAAAGTTAGATGCCAAGACAAGGCAATGCATCTTCATTGGATATGGCCTTGATGAATTTGGTTACAGGCTATATGATCCAATTGAGAAGAAACTCGTGAGAAGCCGTGATATTATTTTCATGGAGAATCAAACAATTGAAGATATAGACAAAGCGGAGAAGCTAGAATCTTCAAGTTTTGATGGTATAGTTCATCTAGATGAAGTTCCTCACGCAAGTATGCATGATGTTGTTGGGCTTGATGATCATGGTGACACCCATAATCATGTATATCGAATCAACATGTTAATGTTGATAATAACAATGAAATTCTTATTGATGATCCTCATGCTCATGAAGTTGTGGACGAATCAAATATTACGCTTAGAAGGTCTACAAGACAACGGGTTCCTTCCTCTCGTTATTCACCCAATGAGTATGTGTTACTCACTGACGGGGGAGAACCTGAATGTTATAAGGAGGCCATGGAAGATGAGCACAAGGATCAATGGATTGAAGCCATGCAAGATGAGATGAAGTCTCTACATGAAAATCACACTTATGAGTTGGTAAAATTGTCCAAGGGCATGAGAGCTTTGAAGAACAAGTGGGTGTTCAAAGTTAAAGTTGAAGAATGCAACTTGAAGCCCAGGTACAAAGCTCGATTGGTTGTTAAGGGATTTGGTCAAAGGAAGGGTATTGACTTTGACGAAATATTTTCTCTTGTTGTGAAAATGTCCTCGATTCGTACAGTTCTGGGTTTGGTTGCTAGTCTTAATTTAGAGATTGAGCAGATGGATGTGAAAACGGCTTTTATTTACAGTGACCTAGAAAAAGAAATTTATATGAAACAACCTGAGGGCTTCAAAGTAAAAGGTAAAGAAATTTTTGTGTGCAAACTCAGAAAGAGTCTTTATGGTCTAAAGCAAGCTCCTAGACAGTGGTACAAGAAGTTTGAATCTGTTATGGGGGAGCAAGGCTATAAGAAGACTTATTCAGATCATTGTGTATTTGTACAAAACATTTCTGACGATAATTTTATCATTCTCTTGTTGTATGTGGATGATATGTTGATTGTGGGCAAGAATACTTCCAACATTGACGAGTTGAAAAAAGAGTTGTGTAAGTTTTTTGCTATGAAAGACTTGGGTCATGCCAAACAAATTTTGGGCATGAGAATTACTCGTCTCAGAGATGAAAGGAAGATTTATTTGTCACAGAAGAAGTACATTGAACGTGTACTAGAGCGCTTCAATATGAAGAATGCTAAGCCTGTTAGCACACCTGTTGCTGGTCATATAAAGCTTAGCAAAAAGATGTGTCCTACAACTAGGGAGGAAAAAGAGAACATGGCCAAAGTTCCATACTCCTCCGTCGTCGGAAGTCTAATGTATGCAATGGTATGCACTAGACCTCATATTGCTCACGCAGTTGGTGTTGTCAGCAGATTTCTCGACAATCTGGGAACAGAGCATTGGGAAGCTGTGAAGTGGATACTCAGGTATCTTAGAGGAAGCTCAGATGAATGCTTGTGTTTTGGAGCATCAAATCCAATCTTAAAGGGCTATACAGATGTTGATATGGAAGGTGACCTTGATAACAGAAAATCCACTACTGGATATCTGTTTACTTTTTCAGGGGGAGCTATATTATGGCAGTCAAAGTTGTAGAAATTTGTTGCACTATCTACAACTGAAACTGAGTATATTACGGCTATTGAAGCCGGCAAGGAGATAATATGGCTCAAGCGATTTCTTCAAGAGCTTGGTTTGCATCAGATAGAGTATATTGTCTATTGTGACAGTCAGAGTGCAATAGACTTGAGCAAAAACTCTATGTACCATGCAAGAACAAAACACATCGACGTCAGATATCATTGGATTCGTGAGGAAGTGGAGAGAGAATCATTTCACGTCAAAAAGATCCACACAAGTGAAAATCCTGCAGATATGCTGACAAAGACGATACCGAAAGACAAGTTCGAGTTATGCAAAGAACTTGTGGATATGAGCTCTCTCTAAAGAAGATGAAGATACCCCATTCCAGTGAATGGGACTGGAGGGGGATATTTGTGGGGTCCAACCCCATTATTGAATTATTGTTGTTTCAACATTTGGCGCACCATTATTCAATTATTGCTTTTCAACAATTGCTGCATGCAATTGTCAATGGTTGGCAGCAAATGTTGAGAAACACAACTTTCGGTGGGTGTTGAAATTTGTTGCTGCAAATTTCTTCTATAAAAGGAGCAGCTTATTAGCTCCTTTTGGAAGACATCAATTCACAGAGAAAGAAAAATATAGAGAGTTGTGAGGTTTCCATAGACTATACAAGAAAATAGTCTGTGAAGAAAAATAGAGTGTGAGCGATATTTTTAGTAAGGTGAAAAATCAAAAGAGTGTTATTCCTTTTGAGTGTGTAGTAGTCACTTTGAGTATTGTATTCGTGACTACACAGTGTAAAATTCCTTACTATAGTGATATCAGTTGCTCCTCTTGGCCCGTGGTTTTTCCCTTATTTAGAAGGGTTTCCACGTAAAATTCTTGGTGTCATTATTTTCCCATTTTATTTCTATCATTTGACCATATATATTTTTGTGTTAGTCCATTTTTTCCCAACACAACCTACGGTGGGAAATTGTTGAGCTCAAGGTTGAGACTAGTAAGATTTCCTATGTAAGGTGACAAAGTACCTACTAAGTCAAGTGATGTTAAGTGACTCTTTGATGAACATGTCCACAAGTGATGATAAGAAAACAAAAACATCTTTTAACTTATTAGAAAAATAATTTAAGACATTTTTGCTTTCTTTCTTTTTATCCTTCCTCAAGATCTCTTATTTTTCTTTCAAAAAATGGAACTTACTACATTAATATTTTCATTAATTCCCCAATCTCCATAGTAGCTATCTGAATTAATCAGGTTGGAATTTCTTGATTCATCACTCTTTTTTTTCTTCAATGGTTGTCAGAGACAACATGTTGGTCTTGGTGCTGGATCCATTTTAAGATGAAAAAAAAATAACAACAGGAAGAAGAATAAACTAAATCTTAACAAAAAAATAACTCAACGTATATTTATTATCTGCTTTGTTATTAATTACTATCAAATTTGCTTTTATTTCGAAATCTTGAAGTATCTGTTATTTAGATTGTTTGAATAAAATTTGTGAAGTTCGAGCACCAGTAATTGTAAATACAATAATCCATTTTTTTATTTTCATATTCGATATCCAATATTTATATTGTAATCTGAATAATTCGTATATTTTTTGGTCAAAATAAGATTATTTTTAGTCTAACATCGAGTGGATACTGAAAGACTTTCTCATTATATTATGTTGTAAATACACGTTATATTTATACATATAGATCAGGTAAGAGTCCTAGTCTAAGTCATGTAATGAGAATAACAATCCTATGCAAACTAAGCCACAAGTAAATAAATCAATCCAATTCATATTAGACAAGTAAGTTATCCTTCGTCATTCCCCCTCAAGTTGAGTAGGGGCCGGGACCACCATCAACTTGGATTTCAACTCAAGAAACCGTGACTTGGACAATGGCTTCGTTAATAAATCTGCAACTTGATCATGAGAACTGACATACCGCACCGAAAGAGTCTTAGCACGAACCTTCTATCGAACAAAATGAAAATCAATCTCCATGTACTTCGTACGAGAATGGAAAATAGGATTGGCTGTTAAGTATGTAGCACTCAAATTGTCACACCATAGAACAGGAGTAGAAGACGTAAAACATCCAATTTCCCGAAGCAAAAACTCCACCCATATGATTTCTGAAGTTGCGGCAGCTAGTGCTCTATACTCTGCCTCAGTGCTTGATCGAGATACCATATTTTGCTTCTGTGATGACCATGATATCAAATGGTTACCCAAGTATATAGCAAAACCAGTGGTGGGCTTCCTGTCATCCACATTTCCCCCCCAATTAGAATCTGTATAGCCATGAAGTAATGTAGTAAATCGTCGTGAAAAGAACAACTCATGAGCTAATGAACCTTTGATATATCACAATATACGTTTCACTGCCACCCAATGAATATCCATAGGACAATGCATGAATTGAGAAACCTTATTCACTGCATACGCCAAATCCGGACGCGTGAAAGTTAAGTACTGCAGCCCACCAACTATGCTACGATACAATGTCGGATCATTGAATGGAACACCACTAGATGATGAAAGTTTAGAAGATGGGCAAATGAGAGTGTTAACAGGGCTGCAAGACTCCATCTGGACACGTCGAAGGAGCTCCTCAACATATTTCCTTTGAGATAAAAATAAACCTTCATTGGTCCTAGATGCTGCAATACCCAAAAAATAAGAAACAGTCCCCAAATCACGTACTGCGAATTGGGATTGGAGCTGCGTAATCAAAGACTTAATACGAGCAGTGTTATTACCAAGTACCAAAATATCATCCACATATATTAGACAAAAAAATTTGTCAGTTGGAGTAGACATATAGAACAAAGAACTATCTGTCTTAGAACCCGAGAATCCTAGTGAAGTGAGAGCATCAGTGAGTCGCTTGTTCCACATACGAGGAGCCTGTTTAAGACCATACAAGGATCGTTTGAGAAGACACACATGATCTGCACGAGAGGAATCTACAAAACCAGGAGGTTGAGACATGTAAACAACTTCATCCAAGTTACCATGAAGAAAAGCATTGGAGATGTCCAACTGTGTGATATGCCAATCATTAGTCACAGCCAAGGATAGTAACAACCGAATTGTGGACGGCTTAACTACAGGACTGAAAGTATCCACAAAATCAATCCCAGGTCGTTGGTGATACCCCTTGGCGACAAGTTGTGCCTTGTAACGATCTAAAGAACCATCGGCATTCAATTTTTTCTTAAACACCCATCGACAACCAATGATATTTTGAGTTGAGGAGGAAGGAACAAGCTGCCAGGTTCCATTGCGTATTAACGCATTGTATTTTTCATCCATAGCACGACGCCAGTGCTCATGCTTAACAGCTTGAGAATAGCAAGAAGGTTCCTCAAAGGTCGGAGTAATAGCAGACATGGAGAATGGCTGTTTAGGCTTCAGTGAACCAGTTTGAGCCCGAGTGACCATACGCCGAGCAGGTGGTGAATTTGGTAACTCAGGTTGTGGTGACATAGGTGTTACCGTCGAACTTGGAGGCTGAACAACTACATCTGGTAGCTGTGAGGGCTGGAATACAGGTAATTCAGTTATTGGTAAGGTGAGGAACTGATCTGGTCGAGATTTATTTGGTAAAGTAATCTGGGAAGGGTTAGAGGAAAATTACTTGGAGATGGAGGTATTGTTGGAGAAAGAGGAATTTGTAGCGTGAGAGGATCTGTTGGAGGATTGGTTGATTTCATGTGCACCAACGCATCCTGTGAAAAAAATGGAAACACAGATTCATCAAAAACTACATGACGTGAGACAAAAAATTTTGAGGAAAGAGGATCAAAACATTTATATCCTTTATGAATTTTACTATATCCCAAGAACACACACGGTTTGGATCGAGGTGATAATTTGTCCTTGGTGTAGGGACAAAGCCAAGGGAAACACATACAATCAAAAACACGCAACAGAGAATAGTCTGGATCCTTTTGAAAAAGTGCATGAAATGGTGATCGATTTTTCAATCGTGGTGTGGGTAATCTATTAATAGTATATACAGCCATTTCAAAAGCATTTTTCCAAAAATGGGAAGGAACATTGGCATGATGTAATAATGCTCTACCAGTTTCGACAATATGCCTATGTTTACATTCTGCTCAACTATTTTGTTCAGGACTGTAAGGACAAGAAACTCGTTGTGTAATGCCATTATCACGTAAATAGTTGGTTAAGGCTTGAAACTCCCCTCCCCAGTCCGCTTGAAAACATTTAATTGGGCGACCAAAAAAAATTTCAACAAGAGTGCGAAACTGAATAAAAACATAAATAACTTCAGATTTAAAGCGAAGAAAATAGATCCAAGTGTATTTACTAAAATTATCAAAAAAGATCACATAATAGCGATAACCATCATTAGAAACAACCGGGGCAGGTCCCCAAACATCTGAACAAATTAAATCAAGTGGTCCAGAAGCCTGAA
>JAJOOO010024315.1:0-12308 GCA_029582685.1 Solanum piurae
CCCAAATAAGAATAAATAGTTTCTTATTGTATTTTTATACATTTTGAGTTGATATCTACTGTTTTAAAAGCTTTAAATATTGCATCTCTTATTGTTGAATTCATATTGAGTTGAGTTTGACGTGAGTATTGGCTTCCCATGTTATCAGTTCAATTATCTATGTTTCAGCTTTCCCCTTGCATACTCGTACATTCAATGTATTGAGGTCATACGACCTGCATCTTTCATGTTGCAGATACAAGTGTTCAGGTTAATCAACAGGCACTCTGTTCATACCATTTGCACATCCAACTAGCTTTGGTGAGCCTCCTTCCTTTTCGGAGGGTTCCACATTTATTTTCAAAATTTGTAAAGATGATGTGGGTCTTATCCCGACATCTATCATAGTATATAGAAACCTCATAGACAGTTGTAGTTGAGAAGTCTTCCACAATTTCCTTTGTAATGTTTTGAGACTTTGAGTTGATCCCTTATGTTTAAACTAAGTATTTCCAAATATCCATTGAGGTAAGTTGCTATTGAGAAATTTTGACTTTTACATATTTAATTGATGTTCCTATGTTGTTTGAGTGAGTCTTCCTTTTAGTAGTGAGCCAGACCAAGAGTTCACTTGGGGACAACGATGGTTCTTGAGTGCCATCCACGTCCAGGATGTAGGCTCGGGGCATGAAAAACTTGATATCAGAGCACAAAGTTCAAGAGTCCTAGGATGTCTATGAAGCCGTATATGTAGAGTCCTTGTTATCAGTGTGAAGCCGGCCACATCTATAATTATGAGGAAACAATATTAAGGAAATATTTCACTTCTTTCTCACTCTCTTTTGTGCGATAGAGTTCAACCCTACAAAAGTTTCCTTCTAATTCGTGCTTGCACGTATCTTTTCATATTTTGCCTCCATGAAAAGCTATTCATGGATGTCTTGCTAGGAGGAATGTGAATCCTCAAGAACAAAAGGTTCCTAATGTACTATAGGTGTAACCCCCTCAAAGAGATGTCACCAATGCTGAGTTCAGTAATGCTATTCAGATGCTGACTTAGTTGGTTGCCAATCATGCTGGTCAACAGAGAGGGGTTCGTCCAACTCTTTAGTAAAGTCACAACCGTTTGAAAAATTACAATCCTTCAGTAAAGTCAAAATTCTTTGGAAAAGTGACATTCTTATAGTGTGAAAAGATATCTACTTCTAATATAATATAATTAAATAAAATAAATTGACTATTTTTAATTGAGTTATTATAGTAATTCTACATTCATGTTTCGGACTTGATGCTTTTAAGGTAGTATAGAAGATATATATTACATTAGCATTTCCCCTATACTAAATTAAAATCTATTAAACTATTTCAATAAATTGTAAAAACTAATTAAAGTCCAATTATATACGCATAAATGCAGAATTAATTAAAATTCGTCTATTGCATTTTAATTCTTTTGTTATGATATTATTTTCATATAAAAAAACTGATTATCAACAAAATATCTTCTACAATAGTGGAATATTTTCATAATCTTTTCACATTCTCAATTAAATTCTATGTAATTATCAAATCACTATATAAGATGTGTATCATATTTTTGTTGCTTATGTCAAGAATTATTCACTCCTAAAAAAATGTTTTTCACTTGGAGCGGTAATTCATTCTGCATTGTCCCAGTCAGTTCCCCCCACCTCCACCACCTAAATTTTTTTCCCTTACAATGTTGTACATTGACAAAATAGTGTATCATTGTTTACTTGTCACACCCTGAGCCTACACACTGGACGTAACTGGCACTCGAGAACTATTGTTGGTCCCCAAGCGAACCCTTGGCTTCTCTCAATACTCAGCAGAAGACTTACTCAACAATATATGGACTCAAAAGTAAAGGTTTCTCAAAAGTCTCAAAATAAATAACTCAGAAGATTTAAAAACATTAAACTGGCCAATAGAGGAAACTCAAGTCTTGGACAATAACAATTTTAGTGAAACTGACTTTTCAAAACACTGTTGTCTACAAAGTCTCTAATAATTATGAGGGAAGTCGTAACAAGACCCACGACCTCCTAACAAAAGTGAAAGCAGATGTGTAACCATCCGAAGCAAGGAGGCTCACCAAAGCAACTTTGGAACTGCAAGTGGTATCAACGAGGCATATGTTGTTGACCCTGATTACCTGTATTTGTGTAACATTCCGAAAACTAGTAGACTAATCTAGAGCCTAACGTAAAAGTAGTAGACTAAAATAGAGCCTAACGTAAGTGTTAGGGTCATAAATAACTCCCAGTATTTAATATATATGTTTTAGGGTTTAAACGTCAAGGTACGACTCCCCAAGGACCAACCAAGGGAACTTGAGGAGGACCCTAAAACAAGTCCCCAAAATAGTCCACCCACGAGGGGGACCTACGGGAAGTAGGTGGACCCACGCCCCGTGGGTGGGGGTCATGGGTCAGGGAACTAGAAAATGGGCTGCAGAACCCCAATCCATAGTTCACCAACCCACCACGTGGGTCCATCCACGGACCATGGGTGGTCACTGAAACTGCCATTTGGCAGTTAGACTTAAGGGTCTTTTGGGGATTTCCTTTTAATTAATTTCTAAGTATTTTACTGACCTAAACTAACTCATCAAAATCAGAATTTCTAAATCCCCAAATAAAACCAAACCCTCTCCAAAATATTCTCTCTAGAACTCCAAGGAAGAAGAAGAATAAATGTGAAGCTAGGGTTGAAGGATCCACCTTTTATACTAAATTTTGTGGGAATTATTCAATATGGTATGGTAGTTCTTTATCCATGGGTAGACTTCACCCATGGAGCCCTTTCAAAACCCCCAATTTTAAAGTTAGAAAATCCAAAATATAGGGTTTGACTCCAATCTTATGGATTCCTTTCAAATTCATTTTTATTGATTGAATTATGTTTAATTATGGATATATTGATGATTTTATATTATTTTAAGTTAAATTCCTCAAGAATCCATGAATTTCCTTATTTTTCAAAATTGGATCTAAAAGTGTGGTGAATTGTAGAAAGAAAAGTATTATGAGATTATGCATATAGTAATAATAATAATTGAATCATGTTACCATCCATGTATAATGTAGTAATTCTAGATATGTTTATTGAATGTGATCTATGGTCCTTGAAAGGCAAAGCATGAGAATTATGTATGTTTATGAGTTTTATGTATATGCATTTAGATCACTTTGAGAGTAAAGTGAATTTGATTATGATCTAATTGTTGTATTGATTGGATGGTTATCCCTATGTACACACTTATGAATGAATATGATATGAGGTGAAAGGTTTGTCACATGTAGTGATTCTAAGGTTGGAGTACTAGTCTCACCTATTGAATTTATGGGCTTTAGTATGAGTTATGGTGGATTGAGTGTCAAGACATTCTTCCATAATTATGAACTTAAGTCAAGACTTAATATGAACTAAATGGGAATTAATTCTTATCACCGAGTGGATATGAATATGAGATAAAAGCTGATACACTAATTGAGTCCGGCTTTCCAAATGGGCTCCTTCTACCATAGTTGAGTTCGAGTTCCCAATGTATGTATCTCATGAGATGGAAACCTTATACCTTAGTTGAGTATGCGTTTCTAGAAGCAATCTCCTTATCCCATAAACTATGTGCCCACATAGGTCTTTAGCTAGTGGATCCACCTAAGCTAAGAGTATGGTTCTACCTTAGGCAAGTAGGACAACCCCTTTTTGGTGTGGGGTAGCACCGGATTCCATGGTAAGCTCACATGGTCTACATCGGTTAAGGCTAATCTCCCACTATGATAATATGAACAAGAAAATGAGTTATGAACTATAGTTACTCAAGAAGATTTCCTTAGTGTGGGTAGGATTATGGGATCTTATTCATGCATTGCACAAGGATGCTTTGAGGGTATTTATGGTATGTTTCCATTATGTAGTGATGATCTATATGTTGAATATGCTTATGCCTTATGCTTTTGCACTAATCTTCATGATAAATCTTAAACTTGGTAAAGTGCATGCTTTTCAACTAAAATGTCCTTTTTAGCATATTTTCGAAGTTTTTCTGCATGACTATCATACTTAGTGCATTTTTGTACTAACCCATATTTTCCTATATTTTCCAAAGTGTAGGATCCGGTTATTAAGGCGATCATCATTTGAGTCAAGCTTGGATTCAACTATTCTCATAGCTTGTGGTGAGTCCTCATGAGTTGAGGACGGATTTTTTCATTTGAGTTTCATTTTTGTACTTTTATTTTTGGACCATGTTTTTTTGGGCTGTGACCCTATTTTGACTCAAGTATTGTAATAGATGGCTAATTGAGACAAGTCCAGACTTCCGCTTTGCTTTTATGAAACTTTTGGACTTAAAATGAGTTTTTACTCTTATTGTTCTAATGCTTTATGCTATGATATGCTAAGTGGCTTACATGGTGCCTTTAAGGGTATTATGTGCCTTGTCACGTCTAGGGGGTACCCTTGGGTCGTGATAAACTTGGTAATCAGAGCACAAGGTTTAAAATGATTCTAGGATGATGTCTTATAAGCCACATCTAGTGGAGTCTTGTTCATGAGTGTGTAGCACGCCACATTTATGAATGAGAGGCTATAAGATGTTAGGAAATTTCAGTTCTTTCATTACTCTTAAGTTGTGCCATGGAGTTTAAATCTATAAAAGTCCCTCTCTTAATCCTTCTCTTGTGTCTTCAGGAAATGAATACACGAAGGGCTAGCACAAGAAGGGTGGAAGAGGAGAATGTGAATCAAGGAGCTCCTCCTCAAGGTAATCAAGCTCCTCAAGTTAACCAAGCCCCATTTGATCCCGTTATTGAGAATGTGACCCATGCGGAGTTTCGGTCTACTATCTAAATGTTGGCTCAAGTTGTGACATGTCAAGCCAATAGAGAAGTTGTAGCTCCGGTCAATCCTAATATGAATTCCGCGGCTTCTATATTGAGGGATTTTGTAAGAATGAACTCTCCTGTGTTTCTTGGTTCCAAAGTGGGAGAGAATCCTCAAGTATTGTTGGAAGAGGTTTATAAAATAATTGATGCCATGGGGGTGACTTCGGTAGAGAAAGTGGAGTTAGCCGCTTACCAATCGAAGAGTGTGGCTCAAGTATGGTATACTCAATGGAAGAACAATAGGACGGTAGGAGTGGGTCCAACATAGTGGGAAGTGTTCAAATCGGCGTTCCTTGATAGGTTCTTTCCCTGAGAGTTCGAGAACCTAAGGTGGAGGAATTTGTTAACCTTCGTCAAGGAGGTATGAGTGTTCAAGAATATTCTC
Organism: Solanum piurae; assembly: GCA_029582685.1. NCBI lineage: Eukaryota > Viridiplantae > Streptophyta > Magnoliopsida > Solanales > Solanaceae > Solanum > Solanum piurae. Next base: position 5,278 of record JAJOOO010024315.1, read on the forward strand.
TAAAGTTTACTCAATTGTCCAAGTATGCTCCGGCTTTAGTGGTAGACTCAAGGGATATGATGAGTAGGTATTTGACGGGTGTGTCTAGATTGGTGAGAAAAGAATGTCGTTTGGAAATGCTTCATAATAATATGGACATTTCACATCTCATAGTGTATGCTAAAAAAATGGAGGAAGAGAAACTCCAAGTCAAGAATAGGGAGGTGAAAAGAGTTAGAACTGGTGATGGGAATTTCTCCAATGCTAGGTTCGATGGACAAGGTCGAACAAGGATCAAACAAAGTTTCTCCAACCAAGACTCCTCTAGTGCTCCCCCAAGGGTCCACAATGATAGGGTTTCTAACCCTAAACCTCAAGGAGGTAATAGTAGTGGTTCTTATATTGGTAGGCTTAATTATGAAAAATGTGGTAGAAAACGTGATGGAAAGTTCTTAGTTGGCTCGGATGGGTGCTATGGTTGTGGGAATAGTTGCCATAAGATGATAGATTGTCCTATGCTCAAGGTTAAGGGAAGGAAAGATAAACAAGCTCCTCCAAGCGGTTCAAACTCCAATGCTCAAAAGAAGAATCACTTTTATGCTCTTAAATCTCGAGTTGACCAAGAGAGCTCCCCGGATGTGGTGACCGGTATGTTAAAAGTCTTTTCTATTGATGTATATGCCTTGTTAGATCCCGGTGCCACTTTGTCCTTTATGACACCTTTTGTAGCCATGAAGTTTGAAATACTTCCCAAAATGTTAGTAGAACCTTTTTCGGTCTCTACCCTGGTTGGTGACTCGGTCATGGCAAAAAGAGTCTATAGAAGTTGTCCAATTTCCTTGTCCCATAGAGTTACTTTGGTGGATTTGGTAGAGTTAGACATGTTAGACTTTGATGTGATTTTGGGTATGGATTGGTTGCATGCATGTTATGCCTCTATAGATTGTAGGACTCGGGTAGTTAAATTCCAATTTCCAAATTAGCCTGTCTTACAGTGGAAGGGGGGAAATTCTATCCCTAAAGATCAATTTGTTTCTTGTCTTAAAGCTAGGAAAATGACCTCCAAAGGGTGTATTTACGATCTTTTTAGGGTGATGGATGTTGAGTCCGAAACCCCTTCTCTAGAGTCGATTCCGGTAGTGAATGAGTTTCCAGAAGTTTTCCCTGATGATTTGCTGGGTGTTCCTCCCGAGCGGGAATTAGATTTTGGCATTGATATTTTACCGGACATGCAACCTATCTCCATTACTCCCTATAGAATGGCTCCGGCCGAATTGAAAGAGTTGAAAGAGGAACTAAAGGATTTGTTAGACAAGGGTTTTATCCGACCGCGTATATCTCCATGGGGTGCTCCGGTGATGTTTGTTAGAAAGAAGGATGGGTCTCTTAAAATGTGCATTGATTATCGTCAATTGAACAAAGTGACCATCAAGAATAAATATCCCTTTCCGAGAATTAATGACTTGTTTAATCAACTTCAAGGGGCTAGCTATTTCTCCAAAATTGATCTTCATTCGACTTATCACCAATTAAAGGTGAGAGGGGTTGATATTCCAAAGACGGCCTTTAGGACCCGGTATGGTCACTATGAATTTGTGATTATGTCATTTAGGTTGACAAATGCCCCGACGATATTTATGGATTTGATGAATAGGGTGTTTAGACAATACCTTGATCTGTTTGTGATTATGTTTATCGATGATATTTTGATCTATTCAAGGAGTGAGAATGAATATGTGGACCATTTGAGAATTGTGTTGCAAGTTCTTAAGGACCAACAACTTTTTGCAAAGTTTAGAAAGTGTGAATTTTGGTTGAGGTCCGTAGCTTTCCTTGGTCATATTGTGTCAAGAAAGGGTATCGAGGTAGATCCTCAAAAGATGGATGCGGTCGAGAGTTGTTCTAGACCTCTAACTCCTTCTAATATTAGAAACTTTTTGGGTTTGTGATGTTCGACGTAATCAACTGACACTATTTCGGTTCAAGTACCAAACGATCGCGTGTAGTGATATGACCCAACCAAGGGTTGGGATCGTTCCCACAAGGAGTGGTTTTGAGAATTAGTCGAAAAATAAAATCAAGTTCTAATTAGTCATAGCTATAGATATTAACAAATAAAAACATACTAAATCTAAGGAGTTACGCAAGTGTCAATTATCAATGGGGGTTTGTATTAATTAACAACTAAGAAAGAGAAAATATAAGGAAACGAGATATGGAGACGGGATTCTTGGGATATGATAGGAATACAAGTTAAACTAGACTATCGGGTACATGCTTTTGATACTAAATTGTTGAGCATTTGTGACTAGGCTAGACTATAGTGGGGGTAAATTCTCTCTCGAGAAACTTACCCCGAATCAGCTCGGTTTCTCTCGAACACCGAGTTGTCGCATTAAGCACAACCTTCGCCTTAGCCCATTCACTCTCTCGAGCTGAATATGTGGGAGAAGGACTAGGGTTCACTCTCTCGAGCAAAACCTATGTCGACCCAATACCACCGGTTATCAATTTAGTAGTCTTAATTTTACGTTCTCTCTCTCGAGCAAGCCAAAAACACTAAGATAAAATCGTATATGCAACTACAATTCCATTAAGTTCATACAAAACTACTAAAAAAAATCACATTTAACTTGTGACACACCATTATCAAAGATTCTCAAGCTCACTATACTTGCTTCAAATGCAAGTTTGAGCTCAACAAAGGTATTTGAATGCCCCCACACAAAGAATTATTCCATATTCACACACAATGGTTTAATCATTTAAAATTCTGCGAGTGGTCGAGTGCTTTTGGCGACCTCAGGCTTCTCGCCGAAAGTAACAGACTTCAACTACTCACTTAGCAAGAAATTAAAGGTGAGATGGGGGCACTAGGTGAACTGCCGAGTGGTTTGGCGAGCTCGACCCAGCTCGCCATGGCCCAACGTGCCTACCTTCAACCCACTTTCTTGAATTCAACCCCGCAACCCCCGAAAATAAAAATCAAAGCATGCACTAGTTCAATTAAGCTTAGACCCATCACACCCAAACACGACCCCTCGAATATTAATCCAGTTTAAGGCATACAATTACGGGATTTCAACAATCACAACTACTCGAGCAAGATTATCAAGTTAAATCATGCATGTAAACAATCTAATCTTAGTAGGCAGGATCAAAACATTCCAACAGGATTAGGCAATTGCAAATGAGTATAATGTTTGATAAAATAAACTCGGGGCATAGAAAACCAACCTTTTTTTTTATAAAGAGAAGATTGAAACGCTAGGAGGCAATGTAATCCAACTCCGAGCACAAATCAACACTAAATATATTCTAAAAATGCAAAATATAGGAACTAGCATCCGGGTGTGAGTTTGGGAAGATAAAAAGTGAGGGAAAGTGAATGAGTTTGAAGTTTTTAAACCTTTGGCTATTAATACCCATCCAATTCGCGTTCGTTCGATGACGTTAGTCGCAACCGCCGATCCACTCTGTGACGCATCGAGTTATTACTTACTTCACCGAGTTTTATAGGACCTCCAGTCAAAGTGAGGGGCCAAATGACGGTCTCCATCGGGATCGCCGACCTAATCGGCGATGCACCGAATGGAACATTTTCTCGCCTACCTTCACCTATCAACAATTTCCACACTCAAACCTACAACATCAACACACCATTATTTATAAACAAAATTAAAGCATTTAAGGGTTTTGGGTTACATCCCAAACAACGCCTTAGTTAACGTGGTGGCACGACGCGTGTTAACACCTAAACTTCACTTTTGGGGTTAGCCGAAACATCACTTGGCAACCCCCTGCTTTGTGCCGGATGGAGATGAGGCATCACATGACCCGTAAGGTTCTCGAGCAGCTGAATGGATCTGGAATGAGAACCAATCATTTGTTTCATAAATTTTATGTTCTCCTTCACTTCTTCCAGCACCCTATCATGCTCACTTACCTTGTTGAGAATGATTGAGAGCATTCCCTCAACACGTTTACCCTCATTTTCCTTGGGCTTTCTTTGCTCATAAGGGGGAACATATCTATCCTTCCTTTTGCATTGGACTTCAATCTCCACTATCTTTTTGGCCAACTCATCCATCTGAGTCATCAGTGCGGCCAACATGAAGTCCTTATCTACTTATTGGTTTGCTTCAACCATGTGATCAAGCAGGTTGGATGCTATCGCATAGGGCTGATGTTTAATACCACTCGGAATGAGTCGGTCAACTAATACTTTGTTTTTGGGACCAAGACTTCTGTAGAAGCAGTCCAGGAGTACTATATCGGGAATTTCATGAGTGGGGCATCGAATCAGAAGCAATTTAAACCTTGCCCATGCCTCATGAATCCGTTCACCTTCCAATTGTTTGAAAGTTAGAATAAGATCCCTGAACATCATTACTTCTAATGGAGGAAACTCCATTTGCTCATGAGTACTGCTTGACATACTCACCTCCTCTGTTTCAAAGCTCAAACAAGCAAAATACAAAACTAAAAATTAGGCAAGTAAAACTACAACTAACAAGAACGAAAATCCTACTAAACTACAAATTCTCAAATAACACCACTCCCCGATAGCGGTGCTATTTTGATGTTCGACGTAATCAACTGACACTATTTCGGTTCAAGTGCCAAACGACCGCGTGTAGTGATATAACCCAACCAAGGGTTGAGATCGTTCCCACAAAGAGTGGTTTTGAGAATTAGTAGAAACATAAAATCAAGTTCTAATTAGTCATAGCTATAGATATTAATGAATAAAAACATACTAAATCTAAGGAGTGATGCAAGCATCAATTATCAATAGGGTTTGTATTAATTAACAACTAAAAAAAGAGTGAAAATATAAGGAAACGAGATATGGAGACGGGATTCTTGGGATGTGATAGGAATACAGGTTAAACTAGACTATCGGGAACATGCTTTTGATACTAAATTGTTGAGCTTTTGTGACTAGGCTAGACCCCGAATCAACTCGGTTTCTCTCGAACACCGAGTTGCAGCATTAAGCACAACCTCCGCCTTAGCCCATTCACTCTCTCGAGCTGAATGTGTGGTAGAAGGACTAGGATTCACTCTCTCGAGCTGAACCCATGTCAACCAAATACCACCGGCTATCAATTTAGTAGTCTTAGTTTTATGACCTCTCTCTCGAGCAAGCCAAAAATACTAAGATGAATTTGTATTTGCAACTACAATCCCATTAAGTTCATACACAACTACTAAATGAAATCACATTTAAACAACAAATAAACCATCAACAAGCAAGATCCAATAGATAATTTAGCCCATATTCACAAAATCATACCCCAAGAATTGTGGCTTTAGCTAGACATGTAAAAGAGATAAAAAATTATACCAATATCAGTTTCCATTAACTGGGTATGAAGAATTAAGTCTTAAAACACGTCAAGAGTGAAGAATCTTTGAGACCCACGTCCAATTTCTTGGAGTTGAAACCCTTTGAATCTTCAAGGTTTTAGAACAAAGTCTTCAAAACCCTCTAAAACTTAAACTCTCTCAAAAACTGTAAGAAGTTTGAATAATAGAAGTGATCCTAAGCTAGAAATTTAAAACAAGTATTTATAGTGTTTGAAAATTTGTGCTGCGGAGGACTATTCGGCACAGTTAGTCGGGATCGCCGATACACTCAGCTATCCGCCTTTTGGTCAATTTCATCGCCTTCTTGCTTTAACCTTCAACCTCTTCGTGCTTTGGGTCGCTGGGCGATATGGTACTGCTTCACGAAACTGCTCGGTGACACACCGACTGCTCTTTTTCATCGCCAACTCGATCTTTCCCTTCAGGGATCAACACACTGGAACAAAAGATGATCTCCAGGCCGATCGGCGACTTGCCACTTGGGCTCGGTGATCTTCAGGCCTTCATTTCTTTGTTCTTTTCAGCCGCCTTGTTCTTTTTTTCCACGTAGTGTCCATACTTTGCCTCAAACTCTTAATACCTGAAACCTAAGGGTTTACATAAGATATTGAGACAAAATATGCATTTGAGGACACTAATTCTATCAAAATATAGCCCTAAATGAGTTCAAATTGTGGACTCATCAGTTTGGCCGGTCACTATAGTAGGTTTGTTGAGGGTTTTTCTTTTGTTGCTTCTCCATTGATGGCTTTGACTCAAAATAAAGATAAGTTTGAGTGGTCGGAGGCATGTGAGAAAAACTTCCAAGAGTTGAAAGATAGACTTACTACCGCTTCGGTGTTGACCTTATCGGAAGGTATGAATGGTTTTGTTGTATATTGTGTCGCCTCTAAAGTTGGTTTGGGATGTGTCCTCATGCAAAACGGTAAAGTGATTGCCTATGCTTCAAGGTAACTCAAGGTACATGAGAAGAATTACCTGACCCATGATCTTGAATTAGCGGCAATAGTATTTGCCTTGAAAATATGGAGACATTCCTTATATGGGGTTGTTCATGTGGATGTTTTCACCGATCACAAATGTCTTCAATTTGTGTTTAGTCAAAAAGACTTGAATCTCCGACAAAGAAAGTTATTAGAACTTTTGAAGGATTATGACATGAGTGTCCTTTACCACCCCGGCAAAGCTAATGTTGTAGCGGATTCACTTAGTAGATTATCCATGGGTAGTGTAGCTCATGTATAGGATGAAAAGAAGGAATTTGTTAGATAGGTGCATAGATTGGCCCAACTAGGTGTCCAACTAGTGGATTCCCCCAAGGGTGGATTCATGGTCCATAATGGTTCCGAATCGTACTTTGTGATGGATGTGAAGTCTAAACAAGGTCTTGATCCTTTATTGGCTGAGTTGAAAGAGTCGGTACTCAAGAAGTCCGTTGAGGCTTTCTCCCAAGGGGGAGATGGGGTACTTAGGTACCAAGGTCGCTATTTGTTTCGGATGTAGCTGGTTTGAGGGAGAAAATTTTAGAGGAGGCTCATAGTTCTCGGTATTCTATTCATCCGGGAGTAACCAACATATACTGTGCTCTACGGGAAGTCTATTGGTGGAATGGTATGAAAAAGGATATTGCGGGATTTGTAGCCAAATGTTCTAATTGTCAATAAGTTAAGGTTGAGCAT